>JANHGC010002040.1:0-11134 GCA_027560395.1 Boaedon fuliginosus
TTTTATTTTATTTTTCTTCTTATGTACATTGAGAGCATACACAAGGCAAGATGCCTCATGTGCTCAGATCCCAGTTCAAATGCATGGCATCAGGTCTCCAGATATTCAGAAAAGAGAATTTTCCTAACTTTACTCTGCACATAAACACTTCCAGGCTACAACCTTTACTGTTGCACTTCTCTTCACCTAGAATAGGCAAACAACCTAGTGACCTCCAAACATCAACCTTTCCTAGAAGAATCACTTGCAAAGGAACAGGACACTTTTAGCTAAAACATCTGAAAGCCCCACCCCTCCCAATGCTCCTAAATGGGAACCTTGGAAACTGGACCACATCTACCATATCCCCAAATATAGCACAGATATATAATCTTATTGTCAGGCGCTGGGTTAGACAAGCCAGGATGACGTGTTCCCTCCTTCCAGCGCTTGACACCATTTTTGTTTGTAGTAGGTTTCCCGTTCACTCAGCTCAAGGGCAGGGGTGGGGTTGATTTTTGGAAAAAAATAAAAATAAAAAATAAAAATAAAATAAAAATAATTAATTTTTTGGGTCCTCCCACCCATCTCTAGGGTATACCTACCTATATTTGCTGTGTTTGCAGCACATCTGATGGGCTCTGCAACCTGCCTCAGCTGTTTTTAGGCCAAAAGGCTTTTGTAGGAAGGTTGTTTTCTAAAGAAATGAACTTCCGGCAGAAGTCTAGGAGGCAAAAACAGCTGATGAGTGGCAGACCTGTTCATCAGCTGTGCTGAAAATACAGGGAACATAGCTAAATAAACCCTAGAGTTAGATGGGAGGGTCCAAAATGTGTGTATGTATGTATGTATGTATGTATGTATGTATGTATGTATGTATGTATGTATGTATGTATGTATAAGCCGAGGGTGACTTTTTTAGCATATTTTGGGTGCTGAAAAACTCAGTTTATACTTTAGTATATATGGTATATCTATAAAAGAGAAGTGTGGGTGTGTGGGTTTGTGGATATGTGCCAAATATGCTCCTCTACAACTACACCAATGTGGCCTAAACTTGCCAGGCACATACCTTGCACTCCTGGGACAAACAGTGGGGAGATCACGAATGCCTTTGGGGGATTTGCACCCCTGAAAAAGGGTGCTGAAATGCACACCCCTACCCACATTTCACTGCCAAGCTCTACTGCACATGTGCAGAGGGCTCCAGGCAAGGCATGCAAATTGGATGCTCTCCAGCCAATAGAGGCAAGGCATGCAAATCAGGTGAAGAACACTGGGAATTGTAGCCTACAGAATTAGGAAGGAAGATGGAGGACAAGATGGAGAAGAACAGAAGTGAGGGAGGAGGAAGGAGAGGGGGGAAGGAAGGAACACAGAGGGCAGAGATAAGGAAGGAGAGAGGGAGGAAGAAAGGAAGGAGGAATGAATGAATGAATGAATGAATGAATGAATGAAGGAAGGAAGGAAGGAAGGAAGGAAGGAAGGAAGGGAGATGATGGGGAAGAGAACTGAGGGAGGAAGGAAGGAGGGCAGAGGAGGACAGGAGGAAGTAAGATGGCAGTCCCATAAAAAATTAGCCGGGCAATGCCAGGTAACCAGCTAATACTTTTAATAAGCAACAGTCTATTTACATATTTTACAAGGAAAAAAGAGGAATAAATAATATAAAGGAGAATTTGAAGAACTCCTCTTTTGTCCCCTATAATGCTTACCTGAATAAATTGCATTGATTTCTTTGCTAATTGCAATAGCTTTTTGAAAGCTTTAGAAGAACATTATTTCTCCCTTTTCTCATCTGATAATTGAATGGGAATGGGAATGAAATGCTACGACAACTTCCTCAATCTACGAGTTCTAGTCCAAAAGTCTAAACTGGACTGAACTTCGCCCAGTTTTTATGATCTGTCTCTCTGTCTCTCTGTCTGTGTCTATTTATAATCCATCTACCTACCTACCTACCTACTTATCAACCATCTATCTATCTATTTGTCTAACTATCTGTCATCTAGCTAGCTATCACCTATGTTTTATTACTATAATTTTACAGTTCTTAATGCTAAGTTTCTTTCCGTGAATGGAATTGAATCCAGATGTATCGAACAGATTGATTCTGCCCCTTCTTTCACTTTGCACCTTTCTACATAACTGCATTAGGAATTGGAACATTCTTAGAGAAAGAGATATATGGCAAAAGCTGCAGAGAAAAGGAGGCCTTCTCTCTCTCACACACAGTCAACTGAAAAATCATGGAAGTCTGACTTAAAAGAAAGAAAGAATAGTAATGTTATAAGGAAAATGTTGAAAACAAAAATACCATAGGGTAATTAAAAGAAAGCTCCTGGACAATAATCAAGGGTTGCTCATTTGATGTATACTGCACTGGAATGCCAGCAAAACAATAACAACAACAACAATAGTTATTTTAAAACTTGAATATTATACCATCATTTTTTAAAGAAAGATTTGTTTGTACATGCAAGAGGAATCACAAGTAACTAGCTTGTTATATCCTAGTTTCTGTTTACTTTAGTAATATTTCAATTACTCTAAAATGTAGTTATGAAAAATATAATTTGATGCATGCAAAATATGAACTAAGAAAGGGCAGCATTTGCATATGAGAATTGTAGCAGCATGACAAACCATTAATAAACTTCTGCTAGTATCTTCTAAGTATTTAGAAAATGTACAGCAATGTGATGAACAAGATTTTTAATGGCTTCTTGCTATGTATGCATTTCTACCATTTGTTGTCATCCTTCCATATTTTTTTTTTACTTCATTCTGAAATATTATTGTGAGGACATATATAAAGTTATTCATTCCAGGCTTCTGTTCCGGGCCTTTGACCAGAAGCAAAGATTTGTGACTTCCTCTTATCAAGGTTGTAATCTACATGAATATCTTTAAGGTGTGCTAGATACAAACATTCTGTTTTGAGTGAGCATCACTTTTTGGGGAAAAAAATAGCATGCATGGTCTTCTTCTTCCCTACATAGAAATTTTAGAAAATAAACTTCCAGATAAGTTTTAGAGTATTCTGATTATTCTAAGGAAGATGTGAAGACCTTTTGCTCTTTTAGCTTGGGTGCTTCTAGCCGTTTCATTATCCAACAACCTCAGTCCTGATGAGTGTGGGTTTTCTCCCTGTTCACATATGTTAGCTAGCCCTGCCAGTTTTGGTGAGGGTGTAATTTTATCCTCAATTAGGGTATTGTTTTCTGTTCTTTGTTGGTCTAGTGTTAATCCCTGTTTATCTAATTTCTGGAAAGAATGTGTTCTGATCTTTTGTTTGCTTCTTAGCTTTTTTACTACATCTTTTGCATGATGTACAAATGTGGTTTATTTATCTATATCTATTGATGGCTGAGTTGTCTGAAGGCCAAGCATCCAGAAATGCCATCACTTTGAATGTAGCTTAGTCTAAGATGCCCAAAGATCCCTGGCTGAAATTATGGTTGAGTTTATGCATATTGTCAGACTTAGAGGGTTTTTTTGTGGATGTTGATGGGTGGACTCTGCTAGTCTTCTGTTTGTGTGTCTTACACCGTGGCTATTACATGATTTCATTTTATTCTAAGGAAAAACATTCTAGAAAAAGAGAATAATTGTTTAACAATTTAATTTAAATTAAATTAACATTAATTAAAGCAAGCATTTCTAAACAAAAAGATATGAAAAGATATTAAGGATTAACATTCATATTAAGGACTTTTTTCCAGAAGTGTGTTTCCAAAGAAATTGTCAGAAATGGGTGACAGAAGTTTAACTTATCACTTCCAACTGTGGGCTTCTACCCCTTTCATTATATGATCAGTTCAATTATTCCTAACTCAATTAAGGAGAAAAACATTTTAAAGAAAATATAGTACTATTGATTCAAATAAAACCCACTCTTTATTAGTACATGTCTTAGAAACACATTCTTGATTGATTTATATTTCTCCTTGGTAAAATTGTATGTCAGTATTTCAGTTGGAGACTCATTGATTACCAGTCTGAAAAATATTTTAAATAATTTTAAAATGATTTAATGAGATATTTCATTACTGAAGAAATGGCCAACCTTTCAGCATTAGGCTTCTGAATCTTTAAGGGCTCTGGTAAAGGGTAAAATGTCCATGAGGGCAACTTATTTTATTAGAGTGCTGTCACTTTTTGAAAAGCTATATGATAAAATGCTATTTTCTTTATCTCACCAGTCACTGAAAAGTGGGTCATGTTGGCTTTATTTCTTAACAAAACTACTGGCCCGAACAATTGAAAGTACTGTAAAGATTAGAAACTGTTGCAAGGAATATTCCTTATAACCTTGCAATATTCTTACAGTATATTTCTTCTGTAGATTTGCTTGTGAGGAAGTACTGTTCAAACTATTTCTGAAGTTAACCTCAGCCTCTTCTTATAGTTTTTGATGATAGCCCTTTGAACCACTTGCAGCAAGAATAAGTAAATGACAAAATGTGTGTCATCAGCAAACGTTCACTTTTGTGCTTGTACCGTTTCCCTGAAAATATGACCTCCTGTGAGAGTAAGACCTAGCTTGATTTTTGCACGTGTGCCCAATATACATGTGCCCCTAATTAATTGGTTAGTCAGTGGATGACATCCCCCCAAAATAAGGCCTGGTGCCTCTTTTGGTGGCAAAAAAAAAAGTAAGACAGGGTCTTATTTTCGGGAAAACACGGTATCAGAAGTGAAAAGATAAGAGTGTCACAAACTTTTCCTCATTAGGGACATTTGCAGGCACTGATCATTCAGGTAGTCCTCAATTACTGACCTCAATTGGAACCAGCAACTCTGTTGCTAAGTGGAGTGCTTGTAAAGCAAAATTCCATGTGAGTGTGCCCAACTTAAAACATCAGTTGATCAGTTCTGCTGAGATGGTTCAGCAAATCATCATTAAGTGTGGTGATATGTAACCACAGCTTGTGACTTCCTTCCAACTTGCCCATTGACTTTGCTTGTTGGAAGCCTACATAGCATTAGCATTTAGTTGGTAAAGCACTGTGTACTCTCTAAGCAGTTTACAGAGTCACCATACTTCCCCCAACAATCTGGGCCCTCCTTTTACCAACCTTGGAAAGATAGAAGGCTGAGTCAACCTTGAGCCTAATGAGATTTAAACTGTCAAATTTCAGGCAGCTGGCAGTCAGCAGAAGTAGCCTGTAGTACTGCACTTTAACCACTGAGCCACAATGGCTATGAAGAGTTCAAATGGCAATCATGCAAATGCCAGACCCAGCAACCATCAGAATTGAATGCAGATTGCCAGGTTCCTGAATTGTGATCTGCAGAGATGCTGAGATAGCTACAACCTGAGGGCTGGTCACAGTGGGTTTTTTTAAAGTATATTGAATGATGAGATTAACACAATCAGCAACTATTCAAAATTTATTTGAGGAGCTGTGGGATTGCATACGCCCGCCCCCCCAGCCTAACTATTTGATAAGCAGTTCCCTCTTTTTCCTCTAGTGAACATGAAAAAAATATTATCCAGAATCAAACAAGTTTATTTAGACTAAGTGTGTGAAACATATGGACCATGGGCCAATTCCGGCCCACAACAGGACCACAGTTGTTCCGCGGGGCCATTCTGGAGATGGCGAGGCACTGGCCCATGCTGCTCTGGCCCATCCTAGCCATCCCCACCCAGTCAGCAATGACAATCAGGCCACCCCCCCTGCCTCCCCAAGTCCTCACAAAGGGTTCGAATTTGACACCCCTGATTTAGACAATGGAAGAGCATAAAATCAACACAAAACTATGTCAAAAGTATGAAATGGTCATGTTGTATTATGCCTACCAAATTATACCAAAAATTTAATTTAAAGCCATCAACCACAGATTTTTTTTTAAATCCAGCAAATCTGAATATAAAGATGTCAGTTCATTTTCTAACATCCAGTCTCACAACCCTGTATTTGGTAGGAGTATATAATTATATTGCCCATTTCAACAGTTATAGTGGACTTGACTGTGTATTTGACAAGCTAATATCTCCATGAATTTCAGCTATGGAATTTTGAGGATGATTTAGAATTTCTTCTAGAATAATTTACAATAGTCTGCTTTATGACATTTGGATAGAAATCCAAACACAAACTATTTTCCTCAAGATTCAAAGTTGCAATTACATACCCTTTAAAAAAAATCTTGAATTGCAGACTTTTTGTAATGGCGGCTAATAACACAATTGAGGACATGGAGGGAGAAATCCATAAAATATTTTGTTTCTCTTGGTTTTTTTTCTGTTTGTGAGGAAAAGCAATACTAGTTTGTGAATAGGGCACAGTATTATTTTTTTTTCAAAACTTAAGACCTTGATGTTCTGGCATTATTAGAAGGCTCCAATGCGACAAATAAAACATAATTTCCAGAATTACCCCAAAGGGAACATCAGAGGAATCTAAGACTTGCAAAAATGTTACTTTCCACAAAATGCTGGCTAGGGAATTCTGGAAGTTGATGTCCACGTATCTTCAAGTTGCCAAGGTTGAGAGTATCCAGAGCTAGCATCACAAATTGCTGGGCTATAGCATCCTTTATGCATATGATCAAATGAAAAAGGATGAAAACCAAGTGGCCCTTTCTAAATAATAACCCCATTGTCTAATTTTTCTCTCTCTCCCTCATTAAAAAACAATAGAAGGTTTTGGTCAGTTTTTCTTTCCTCTCAAAATCAGCATCCACACATAAACTTACTGAGGCTGCAGTATTATCACTTAGGTGGGATCCACTCCTTATTAAAACCCAAATGCAGTAATTATGATTTATATACAATTACCCTAAATCTGCACAGAATGACTTTAAACAGCCAAATAGCCATTAATTTGACTGTTGAAAGATATGCTCATAATCTTTTAAAATGTCATATAAAATATTCATTTCTAAATACTCTACAGTGATTTTGGAATTTATTTAAAGTGGGCTGTTGATAGCTCTTTTATAAATAAGCAATTACAGTAAACTAAAAATATCATGGCCCATCACATTATACATTCTATAATTTCATGGATGAAAGGCCTAAAGCTGATCTGCATAAATGTGGTATGCCTCTCAGCAGGTGAAAGGTTTGATTGCATATGATAATCAGAGTTATTATTTATAGTAACCATTTATACTGGTTATTTATTAAAATGCTGTAAACCACATATTGATTTCAGTAAGTCAGTATGACTTGTATAAAAACTAGGCACAGGATTATTTAAGTATTTTTTAACATTCCAATTGAGGTTACATATTAGTTTTCAGGTCAAGTCTCTAATAGATGAAAATTGCAAAAAAAGTTTGACTGACCAGATTTTAAAAATAAATAAATAGATAAAAGACAGCAAGGGTACTCCAAGTTTAGGAGCAGAACATTCCTTATGTATATGGTAATCTTCTCCAATACCATGTCTTCAAAAATATTAGGCTTCAACTCCCTCAAGGTCATGCTGGACAGCATTAGAGCATGGGGGTGCAGTGATAGAACGCAGTATTGCAGGCTAATTCTGCTGACTGCCATCAATTTGATCCTGATCAGCTCAAGATTGACTCAGCCTTCCATCCTTCTGAAGTAGGTAAAATGAGGAACCAGATTTTTTTTGGACAGGGGCAATATGCCAACTCTAAATCGCTTAGAGAGAACTGAAAGACATTACAAAGTGGCATATAAGTGCTACTGCTAATCCTATTATGTTGGAGAAGAGTACTATATAATATGTAATGTAGCTGCTGAATTAAAAAATGTTTGGTTCAGTCTAAGGCCATAAGAATTCTTCCTGTTGGTTCCATTGATTTTCTTTTCAAATCATTTGCATATTTCTTGAAACTATTTATGCACACAGTGCTCAACTAGAAGCATTTATTTATTTATTTGCTAAATTTATATAACTGTCCATTTGACACACCTGATTCTGAGCAGCATAGAAATTTGAAAGCACAAAACAATAGAGGACAATAACAAGAAACATAACAAAACTCATTAATAATAATTAAAACCTATGAGAAATATAGTTTTAAGGATAAGAGCAGATTTGTTTATTACCCCAATATTTTGATTCTACTTAAAAATAAAAACAGAATATGAAAAATGAATACACAAATTAAAATTAACAATATGCTCAGAAGAAACAAGGATAACGATAGCATAGTCTATCCCGTAATGCTATACTCTTTATTATGGGCCATGATGCAGTGGAGTGAAGTTATCAATGAATGAATTGATAATGAATGAAATATAGTTTGCTTCAACTTCAAAATATATATATAATTATCACTTTATGAATGTTCTTCTTTTCTTTGATGTTTGTTATCTCCCCCCACTCCTGGATCACACATGCATAATTTCTCACTAGGTTAGGGAACAAATTCCATAATTATTTTACAATTTGCTTTTTTCAAATTTATAGATAATTCTAGTGCTCTGCAAATAACAAGGGACATAATGGGTTATAGGACTGAATAGTAGATGTCTAATAAAAGTTTGATTTCACAGTGACCTGAGAATCTGCTTCAGGGCTGAGCAGGCTTTTTCACTTGAATATGTTCTCATTAACAATTTAATGGTATAAAATAAATAAACTGAACAGAAAGGAGCAGGAACTTTTATTTTACATATTTCCTTTGATTGAATAGCATGGCACATTGGGGCTTCAAGAAGAGTGATAGTCAATCTCTCCAGACTTACTTTCTGAGTATTGGCAGCTAATAATTCTCCAATATTTGGATTTTCACAAATGTAGAAAAATGAATCTCTGAATCAAACAGCTTTAATCAGATTTCATTGATTGATTCAATAAATAAGTATCAATGAAAATGACTGGGGATGCTCACCCTGACACCCTTGCTAATTTGGTCTTCAAATGCCATTCACAGTTTATCCATTTCATTCATGATTCACACATACACACAAAAAAGGAATTTGTTAGTGTCAACCAAGCCTGGTAAAGAAAGAGGAAAAAAATAATTTAACACAATTTTTGAAAAATTATATTTTGAGTCATGTAGAAGAGAATTTCTACCCTGACTCAAGAGACTTAACAATTCAGTCTCTTTCCCCTCCAAAATGTGAAAAGTACGATCCTTTCTTTTGTTCATTCCTGCTTTCTCAGCCTTAAAAGAAGCACACGGGGAATGTTTGAAACATTCATTAGAGTGAAATCCTTGAAGATGTCCAGCTGAAACTTGGCAGGAATATTCTAAAGAGTCAATCAACCCTGCTCTTTTCATCCATTCTGCCAAATAAGTGAAGCAGGTACAGGTGTTTAATGCTTTCCTGTGCGGCAGATGGACATCTTTCTCTTTTAGCTGAATCTTGAATCTTGAAGCAGCTTGAACTGGTATACCCTTGAATCACAAATGCTAATCTAATCGTGTTCCCTTCAGATTTTGAATTTCTGGATAGAAGTGAATCAAGGTTGATTCTTACAAATCTATTTAACAGCCATGAATGAGCAACTTTGCACATAAATAATATGTAAAACAAAATATGGAAAGCAAATACTGTCTCAGTTTTTCTTCAGTTTGTGAATTGAAGATATTATTATTAGGAGAATGTAGAAAGGTGAAACCATAGGTATGTTTTTTCTTGGAGTAATGTTGGGTTAATAGAAGGCATGTGTACCCAATTTCTTCATGGTATTCAGATGTTACAAAGAAGACAAACCTGTGCATGTCAAGATTTAGAAACCAAAATGCACATCTAGCAGCATGTTTGACTACATGATGAATTCAAGTATTTGAGAAGTTGAATATTTTCATAAGCACTTAAAGGCAGCTTGGTTTCTTAAAAATAAATGCATTCAAATAAATGTTTTGTGCTTTGGGGGTCTTCTCTAAGGAAAAATAAGAGGGAAATATCCATTACATGGTTTTGAGGATGGTTTTAAGCAGTCGGATTTAGCAAGACTGAACAGAACACAAATTGCAATTATATATTTTTTTCTGCAAGAACAAAGCAATATTAGAACTGAGGAAGAAGTCATTGATGAGTTGGCATTTTATATCTTGGCTTTCCTCAAACAAAAAGCTCCTTGTATTCTCTTCTGAGTAGAATATAGTCATCGTTCAACATTTAAAAGGAGCCATTGTCAAACAGCTATGCCATCTATTCACTCACTTATTGTAGAGCTCCTTATATCTACCACAAAGAAGTATTTTTTCTATACCAGTCCAAATTCCCAACAAACTTCTGATTACTGCCTTGTTGTTAGAAGTTGTGAATCCCATGACTGTTGCTGTTGCTGCTGAGCAATGTGGCAGCTGCTCCACATGAAGGGCAAAGTTCAGAAGGTAATCAAATCTCAACTCATCAAGAATCTATTGTGATTCTTTAGAATTAACCTTTCTAACTTAACTGTTACCAGAAGCTTATGACAGATTAGCCTTGATCCATACAATCCATAAAAAAGCAGAATGTTTATGTTGAAGCAAGTATATTTTTACAAACTTCACTTGGTCAATAGGTGCAAAGAGGGTCTCCAAAGCATAGGATTCTGCAGTGTTGTCCAGTTGCTACAGCATTTTCTGACATTGCAGGAAGTTAATTTATTTGACTAAAAATCAACTCACACTGCCTAAACTTGGTCTATGCTTCATTGGACCATGAGTGAAGGAACATTAATTCATGTAACCATGCTGCTGTGCTACACTCAGTAAAGCAAAGGGAACAAAATTACTTATTATCAAGTCTAGAAAAAATAAGGAACTCTTTTATAATCTGTTTGATTTGTAACCAGCTACAACATTATTTAGATTTCCTGCATGTTAATAGCCAGCATGGGCTGCAATTAAACTGGCTTTATAAAGAAAGTTTGTGGCTGATTATTTTCCAAACTAGCAAACTTTAATGTAAGACAATGCTGTGAAAATGTTTATCATTAAATTGTTATGGAAAAAAAACAGAGGTGTTTGATTCTGAGGCTCTTTATCCATAGAGCACTGAACATCTGAGATATTAATGAAAATTTTGTTCAGATTTAATAATATTTATATCATGTATATATATATGATATAAATATTATTTATAATATTTTATAAATAATTATAAAATATATTAATGAAAATATTAATGAAATATTAAGATATTAATGAAAATTTTGTTCAGATTTAATAATATTTATATCGTGTATATATATGTGTGTGTGTGTGTGTGTGTGTGTGTGTG
>JANHGC010002040.1:11234-21314 GCA_027560395.1 Boaedon fuliginosus
TCTTTTCCCGTGTAGGCTCTCAAGCCTACATGGGAAAAGACCCAATTACACCAAGACTTACATATATATATATATATATATGTTTTTGCCTCCAGGGCCTTTCCACACTAATTGTGATCATAGCTGTTTTCTGCTGTAGCTATTGAGTTGGGCAAGTGAAGGAAGATAAGTTCTAAATAATACATCACAAATAGTTGAAAGGTTCAAAAGCCAGATGTTGAATTTCTATGTAATGGGGGAAATAGTGATTGGTTTGAGTTAAACAGCTGGAAGTTACTATGCATTTCTTCATAAAGCAAGTATTTTTACTAATGGGAGAAAAGTCCCATGTGAGACCTCCAATAATTCAAAAAGAAAATGAATTCCATATTCCCTTCGCTGCATTTCCAGTAGGTTTAAAAATCAACACAATCCCCTAAAAATAGAAAATGTGATGAGTTTGGAGAAAGAAAGAAGAGAAGGAAGAAAGGAAGGACGGAAAGAAGGAAGGAAGGGAAAGAAAGAGGGAGGGAGGGAGGAAGGCAAAGAAAATTCATGACTATTTACTATGCATTACTTTTTTGTAGTGATAATTATAGAATACCTTGCAGAAATAAAGGCAAAAGTTTACTTGAAATAAAAAAAAATGTCGAAGAAGAAAAGCATGCAATGGCTGATTATATAAAAGACAGCCAAGAACAAGCACTGATGCAAGTTAAAAATCAAAACATATTGAACGTACAGGAAACAAAACATGAATGTTGAAATAATGCAATAAAAACAGGAGCAGAATGTTGACAGGAAAAGGATTACAATTTCTACAAAGGTTTAGGTGGGAAGTGGATAAAGATAAAAACTGATGATTATTTAAAACTGGAACATTAAAAAAAGAAACTGAAGGCTTGATTTCTTCTGCTTAAGAGTTATTCAAACTAATACAACTGAAGAACAGGAGAAACAGTAGATCATACACTCAGCTCATACAAGAAGATTGCAGAAATTGATTAAAAACAATAACATATTAACACAATTGTCACAATGTTTCACTGGAATATCTGTAAAAATGTGTCAGTAATGAAAATTTGGTGGAAACATCAAAACGAGCAGGTAAAATAAATAAATACAAAGACATGCAAATAAAAGTAGAACAAATGTGCCAAAAGAAAGTAAAGACAATACCAATAATAATAGTGGACACAATTCCCAAACAAGTGAAGTATCACTTGAACACAATCATCACTGACAAAATCACAATCATTCAATTACAAAGAACAGCTTTACTTGGAACAGCTTACAGGCTGCAACAATACTTTTAACACTATTAATCAACATTTGCCTATTCCAGATTCTTGGGGAAGGACTCAATGGATCAAAAGTCCAAGTTCAATCTAAATATCTGACTGACCATAATAGAAATAGAGATACAGACACAATTAGAAATAGAAAACTGAAATATGGTCTTAGTGTAAGCCAGCATGTAAATGCTATTAATGAAATAACTCCTGTACAAAATAGTTGATATTGTTCCAACTGTTGTCGCCTAATAATTCATTCTATTTCAAAATTTGTCTCTATAGACAGCCATATATTGCAGACCATTCATTGATTGGTAAATCTTCTGTTTTACATTTTTCTCCCTGGCATTTTTTTTGGGGGGTGGACATTCTCATAACTTCTAGATCTTCATTAAGCCCAGATATAGGTCATGTTATATGAAGGTTTTGACTGTGCTAGCCTCATGTGGTATGCTATTCCACCAAAATAGATTTTGATGGACCCTTTTTGGAATTATTTATTTATTTATTTATTTATTTATTTATTTATTTATTTATTTATTTATTTATTTATTACATTTTTATGCCGCCCAATTCCCAAAGGACTCTGGGCAGCTTATAACATGGAGAGCAATAGCACTCAGATTTTATATACTGCTTATCAGAGCTTTACAACAATCCACAAGCAGTTACAGAGTCATCTTATTGCCCCCAACAATCTGGGTCCTCATTTCTGAGGAAAATATTAATGAGGAAAACTCTCTCTCCTCTTAACTTTTAACATTTCTAAAAGTTCTGCACATTTTAATCAACAGTAATATATGTTGTGTGAATTATAAGAGTCATTAAAACCTTCTCCAGCATATAACATAATAATGGGATAGCCATGAGAAAAATAAATTAGTTATTTCTATAATTACAGTTAGGTTCCTGAGGCTGGATATATCATATTTTACAAGCAAAGTCAGATTTTTGTGAGCTGCTTCATATTTGATGTCCTGCGCTATTTTTTAAGGTAGGATATGCAGTTTCTTTGATTGATGTAGGTCTTTGCTTTTGTTTTAGGCAAGTTTCACTTATTTTTCTATGGCTGATTATAATGCAAACATTTGTAAATTATTTTAGATTGTCCCAGTAAGATGTTTATTTTTTTTTCTCCAGTTCTTCATCTCATCACCCTTGTTCTCTATTAAAATGTGGTACCTAACTGATGATTATAATAATGCTTACTGAGCACTCTCCAGTATTCACAGCAGATTTTGACCTTAGAACAAGGTTATATAGCTGTTGGGTGAGAAAATCTAAAAAAGAAAGTAAAAGACAAGAGTAATGATAATAGAATAAATAGATAGGCTTTGGAGAAAGCATACTTCATTAGTAAGGGGAATTCCACTGCAGATTGTGAAGGAGTGAAAGAATACAAAGCTATTCCAATCCATCTATTAAAATTTACTACATTCTGGAATTTTTTAATTACAATTAACTTATAATTGTCTTTGACAGCATACCATGGAAAAGATGACTTCAGTTGCATTAAGAGAATGTTGGGGAGATAACTAACTTTAAGGACATCTTTGTTTCTTCAAAATATCCATGTAGAGGCTTAATTTCATCTACTTACATTGGATGAATGATTTCTAATTTCTAAATAATTTCTAAACCAAACTACAAACCAAACTATTCAAAGAATCAAAGAAGCACTGGAGTCTGAATGAGTGGACAAGATGTCCAGCTACCCATTATCTACTGCAATATACTACTGAAAGGCCTCAACTTCAATACAGACAAACCATATGACAATCATACCACAGACCAGTAAGAGACAAGAACAGAATCAACTCAAAGCAAAGGACAAAGCCCTCAAAAACCTAAAGGAAAACCAATCTATCATCATCCCACCAGCAGACAAAGGCCAAACTATGGTTATTATGGACATATTACAAGACATACAAAAAGCCAAAGAATTACTGGAGGAAAATGAAACTTACATCCTAGAGAATACCAATCCAATACAGAAACTAAGAAACAAAAAAAAGTCAAATCACTAAAGAAAGAACAGCGGTGGATAAAAAGCAGTGGATCTGTTCTCCCATGCTTCTATGAATGCCCCAAAACACAGAAGCCAGACATTTGTCCAATTGTTGCCCAGTTGTTACTAGGAAATTTTTCCAATTGTAAATAGGAAATCCAATCTATAACATTGCTAAAGAACTGACAAAAAAAGTTTGGAGACCTCATAGAGGGAAGTAAATACTCCATCAACTCCCAAATACAGTGCCTCCAAAGTATAAAAAACTGACCATAGGTGAAGGTGAAATCACGGTATCATCGGATAGCTCAGCACTCTTCATGTCCATAGACCTAGAATAGCAAAAGAATCCATGGCAGCACTGCTAAACAACACACCCAACAAGATCAAATACACGAAGATTGAAATACCCAGAATCATGGAATCAAATGCAAGCTCAGAGAGCATCAAAGACCTTTCAGTTAAACCCTGATTCACAAACATTTTCTTGATTCATTTAAATTATTGCATCACTGTTATTTGGTGACTGTGTGAAAATTAATTTTGCTTTAATTCAAAAATTATTTAACAGAATAACAGAGTTGGAAGGAATCTTGAAAGTGTTCTAGTCCAACCCTATGCTTAGGCAGTAAACCCTTTACCATTTGTATGAATACTCTGAATAAGTCAAGTTTTTTTTTTAAACTGGGCAGTAATTCAGACCAAAACATCAAAAAAGCCACTGCATCTGATTTGATTTATTTTTAAAATGGAATCAATAATCCATACTAAATTGCTGATTTGAAGAAAACTGATCAGATAATTTCAGTTAAATTAATAATTTGAGTTAGACAATTTAGTCAGTCAATCAGATTAGAGTTGGCAGGGACCTTGGAGGTCAGACAGACTCTGAATCAAAATAGAGCTGGAAGGGAACTTGGAGGTCTTCTAGTCCAGCCCAGCCCACTGCTCAAGCAGGAGACCCTAGACCATTTCAGAAAGTGACTGTCTAGTCTCTTCTTAAAAACCTACAGTGATGAAGAACTCACAACTTCGGATGGGAAGCTGTTCCACTGGTTAATTGTCCTCACAGGTTGCTTCTCTCCTTGATTAGTTTCCATCTATTGCTTTATGTCCTGCCTTCAGGTGCTTTGAAAAATAAATTGATGCCCTCCTCTTTGTGGCAACCCATCAAATACTGGAAGACTGCTATCCTGTCACCTGTAGTTCTTCTTTTCTTTAGGTTCTCTAGAATTTAACTGATTCACTTCGAATGGTTGAGTATGAAAAAGCTAAGGAAAATTGGCATTTATCCACATATGTAGTTTACATACCTAGTTGTTAAGAATTTTGGGAGGACTCCAACATTTCCTCACTGAGATTTTTTTTTTTAAATCAGATAATTTGCAGGTCTAGTGATGGAAGTAGAAAATGGTTAATTCCCCAAATTAGATCAAGTATGGTTGCTCTCCCTCTGCTCTCACTGGGAACAGTCAAAGAAACAGAGAGCCTGGAGAAGAGACATTTTGCTAGATCTTCAAAAGATAAATGAGTGTCCATAGGTCTACCTGTGGAGACCCAACGGAGGCAGAGGGAATAGGCAGGATGAATGTTGCAGTGCCTCTGCAGTCATTTGTAAGGGTGAAATGACTGCCATGGTGCTGCAACATTTGTAACCTTGGGACTCTGTCATAAGTACTTGGGGGGAGTTATGTTGCAACTTCAAATGGTTGCCAAGTAAACTGTCATAACTCGGGATTATTATAGTTCAGGGGTGGGCTTCAAAAATTTCAGCAACTGGTTCTCTGCCTGGTCGCTGAGTGGGTGTGGGCATGGTGGGTGTGGCCTAGTTGGTCTCCTGAACCATGGCACGGGGGGTCACCTTCCCTGGGCTCTGGAGGATTTTCTCGAGCCTCCAGGAGGGTCAAAACAGCCTCCCCCAGGCTCTGGAGGCCCTCCAGAGACCCTCTGGACATCAGAAATAGGCCCATTTCCAGCCTTCCAGAGGTCTGTTTTTCTCCCTCCCTGAGTCTCCGTGCGGGCCTGTACTTACCTGGCATCCAAAATGGACTGCATGGGGAATTCTGGTAGGAGCAGGGTGGGGTGGGCAGGGCCACCCAAAGATGGGATTTACGGGTTCACCGAACTGGGCAGAATCTTAGCTAGAGGATTGCCCAAACCCGTAGGAGCCCACCCCTGCTGTAGTTCAATCTTTGGCCAGTACAGAAATCCACTGAAAAGAGCTACCCAACCTCTGCTTAAACCCTTGTAATAAAAGATAGATTGCTATTTACCAAGACACTCATTTTTTAACAGCTCTTAGTTTTCAAGACCCTCTTTTAGATGTCCCATTTCAAATGATCATGAAATTGACAGAAATTTTACTGAAAAATACATTGTGCTTACTCCCCCAAATCTTTCTGAAAAAAGTTATCAGACATTCCATGCAAAAGAACTTCGAAACTTCTCTCTTCTTTCTTTATGTTTCACCCTTGTGATGTTCCATAAATCCTTCAAAACTTGGTTATGTCACCTGGCCTGGAGATCCCAGGGAACCAGACACTTATTCAGATGGCTGTGTTACTGAAGTGATATACTTATTTTCTCCATGTCTGGGATTTATATATTTTATGCATTTGAGCCACAGTGGCTCAGTGGTTAGAATGCAATACTGCAGGCTACTTCTGCTGGCTGCTGGCTACCTGCAATTTGGCATTTCAAATCTCACCAGGCTCTAGGTTATTATTATTATTATTTATTTATTAAATTTATACCCTGCCTCTCTTCACCCAAAAAGGGGAACTCAAGGCGGCAGGTTGACTCAGCCTTCCATCCTTCTGAGGTTGATAAAATGAGGACAATATGCTGACTCTGTAAACTACTTCATGCGGACTATAAAGCACTGTAAAGCACTGTAAAGTGGTATATAAGTCTAAGTACTATACTACTACTATTAATTTTAGTAATATTTAATTTTTAACACTGATTTTAAAATATATTTATATGATTGTTTATATATATGTGTGTGTTTCATTGGATTATTGTATGCTACCAAATATCACCTTGATGAGATGGGTGGCCATATAAATATGATTAATAAATAATAAATAAATGATTGATATGGTATTTGTGCCAGTATAAAGGGAAGGAATGGGATCTTATAATACCAACGTAAATCTGAGAATTCCTATAATTCTGATGCCTATAATACTCTATACTGAATTCATACTGAGTTCATCTGAAATGTTTCTCTGGAAATAAAGTAGAAACAAATAAAAATAAAAATAACATCTAGCATTATTGGACAACGGTAAAAATGGAAAAATTAATGATATCAATAGGAAGTAAAAAATTGTTAATTCCACAAATTAGATCAAGTACACTTGTTTATTACTAAGAAAACTGAAGCATGCTATTTTGGACATGTAAAGGAGCTCTCACAAATTAGAACACTTTGAATGAAATAGTTTGAAGCAACATTAACTTCAAAATTATGCCATTCCTTTTGTTCTTTTGAAATGCAGTAAATGTTCCCTGATTTACCTTTCAGATGATAAAGCACTGATTATTTTGTGGAAATGATTAATTTATCTCCCAGTGATCTTTATTTTTGCTTTAATTCTAACATCCTATAAATCTTCCTTCAGTTAATCCTTCATAAGTAATAGTTGTACAGAATTATTTTAACAGTCTTCATTTATTAATAATGTTATAGTTTTATGTTGCCAGCATTATTTAGTATTTCAGCAGTGTTTAAGTATTTAGTCTTAACTCAATTATCTGGGGAAAATATTACTGAACACCAGCATGTACTTCTGAATAAATATGCAAAGGTTTATCTTGTGAACATTTTTTTTGCATATGAAAATAAATTAATAAAGATGAACTTGATTATACAATAAGGAAATTATATAAAGGAAGTATCTGAAAAGTCTGTAGTTTAGCCTTTTCCAGCCATGTATGTGGAAGATCTCTGGGGATGACAAGATCTCTTATCTACCTCAGCATGAGACAATTCTTTTCTTCCCTTCCATAATTAGATGGGGAAGAAAAATATCCCTTCATTTCCCAGGCTTCAAGATTTCCCTCATCTAGAGGGATCATTTTAGTATTGCAAGTAATCAGCAAACTTATAACCATCACCATGGATCTAGCAACCCAATGTGAACTATGCTAAACCGCAAGCATTAACAAAAGTTTTGGAAGGTATAAATTGATTCAATGGAGATGATCTATTCTAGACACAGGTCCTCTGTTTAAAAAAGATGGAGCTGATTACTCTGGATTTTTCCTTCCCACTCCTGCTTGTCCAGAGAGATGATGTACTTTTTTTGTCTCTCTTTCCAGTAGGTTCAACAATCCCCTCATAGCTTTCCCTACAATGCTGGGCAAAGTGACATAAATTGCATTGGAGAACACAGTTGCAGGATTTGTAATCTGTTAAGATTATTTGTCTACCCTTCTCTTTAGAGATCCTTCTACCTAGCCCACTACCTGGTGGACGTTCAATAGATGACTTTTCAGGAATCATCTTTTCTATAACCCTGACTCATCCAGAATGAGTCTGGATGAGTCAGTTCTTAAAACTGAAATTGTTTGGACAAGAACTCTTAATTATTGCCTTGCTAGGTATTTTAATTTGATCCTGCTGCCTTGTTGCATTACTGTTTTAACTTTCTTTTGCTTCTTGCTTTGTAAAGAAAACAATCATTTTCCCCTAAAGATCAGCTTGACTACTATAATCATCTTCAGATACCATCCAGTTGTGTTGTCTCCAACAGACTTCCTCCTAGCATCAGTAAGAAGTGGTCTTCTCTTCAGTGGAGTCTACTGTCTTGGGAGTCATTATCCCACAAAACAATATGTTTGCTATGATTTAGGCGTAGTTCACATATTGTTTAATTGCCTCAACATTTGAGAATATATGTTGGTGCTATTGTATTGTGTTACAGTTGGTGACATAGTACAATCTTGGTAAGATTGTTTTACCTTAATTGGTTTTATGTTGTATTTCTTCTATTATAATGATGTAACTTGATACGATGCACCACCTTATAATGATCCATATGTCAAACATTCTACAAACATAAATACAGAAAAGGTACTTTGTCCTATTTTTTTAAAATCACAATTCATTTTAGTGTGGTTTATGGAAATTTGGAATCAGGTTAATTCTTAGCATATTATCAGTGCTGCTATTACTATGTACCTCAGGAATAAGTAGGTACTTAATTCTAATCAATGTATGAACACATCCCTATGATTGGACAAACGCATTCACATTATTTTTTACCTCTGAATATGTCCGTATGAAGTGGTTGAATATATACCAATCACATTTGCTTGGAAACTTGAAGTTCTGTTGAGAAAATAAGAAAATGTCAAACTTTAATTATGAATCTGACAACATTTATAGTTATTGAATCAATGAGATTATTTATACTGCTGCAATTAAGCAAATGCCCAAATAGCTTTAGAAGGCACTTCACAGATGGTGATATTAAACTCGGTAACTTCTTTATAACACTGAGATATTAGGTGTCACTTTTCACTTCAATCAAGGTCAATTAATTCATTTGCTCTCTAATCTGAATGTGACATGATCTAGCTGCCACTGAAGTTAATGTTCCTTGATTAATAACAGCTGAAAAGGCTTTTCTATTTCTTCTGGAAAGACCCTTCACTTTATGACATTAAGAAGCCATGAAATATACAATGCTCACTGTTAAATGTTCAGAGCATTCATAATGCTGGGATGCTGTTCAAATCTAGCTTCCATCATCTCTAATCATTGATTGTGTTAGCTGAAGCTGATAAAAGTTATATCCCATGATCCTAGCCATAATAGTCTATAGTATATCAACTCTTGCTGGAAGATTGATGGTACTTCTGGGAATAAAGAGGAAGAAAAAAAGATAGTTTTGAGAATATTAGCAGAATTCTGAATTCAGTTGTGTTTTACCAAGAGCTCCTTGGACAAAGAGGGAGATATGTGAAATAAATATCTATGGATATTCTCATGTGTGATAAATACATAAAATATAACCAAGGAGCTGGGATGGCTTAAAAAACTCACACACTAACTGTGCCAAATGGTTTCATGGACTGTAGTTCAACATAATAGATGGAATATTTTGCTGAGCAAGGGACATGTTATTTTTGGAGTAATTGCAAACAATGCATTCAGAGGGGAATTACATGCAAGAGATACGTTGGTATAATTAGCAAATAACAGTAGTAATCATCAGTGTTTTCACTACTTGTTTTCATTTTATCCCTGACCTTGCTATCTCCTCTCTTCCCTCAAATCATATCTTTCCTTGACACTGAGCGTGCTTTGTAAAATAGATCATAATCCAAAAGACTACTTGATTAATTAATTAATTATGTCCTAGAGATTCTTTGGTATTTTATACAGTTACACATCTAAATCTAAAAAAAAATTAACAGCAGGTTAAAAACATAAATAAGGAAGTAAAAGAAGGCACAAGATGAAGGCTAGTTTGATTTCCATTGGGAAGATATTGTTTTATGTAATTTAAATTTAAATTGTTTTATGTAATTTATATTGTATTGTAAGTGCTCCTGATTAATTTAATTGAATTTTAATTTAAATTGATGTGGTTGAGATTGGGTGTGTGTGGGTGAGGATTAACCTCCCATCAACTGGATTCGATGGTTGAAGAAATGGTGGGATGGGTTGCGACCGCGAGGGAGCCAGAGGGGCGGCTGATCTCGGTGGTGACTGGGAGGGGCAGGTACGGCGGGAGCCGGAGGGTTAGCCATCAGAGGGGAACGCGTACCCGCCAATTGGTGGCG
>JANHGC010002040.1:30114-41933 GCA_027560395.1 Boaedon fuliginosus
AGATAGATAGATAGATAGATAGATAGATAGATAGATAGATAGATAGATAGATAGATAGATAGATAGATAGAGGCAGGAAGGAAGGCAGACAGGAAGGCAGTTTCTGGTTTTCTAAGTTTAACATAAGAAATTAATGAAAATGATAATAAACACGCAACAAGTCAAATATCCATAAATACAACTGAAACACTGATTATCACTTTTGTTTAAAAAGAGTTAACTAAGGCTTAGTACCTGACGAAAAATAATTGGAACTTCAGAGTCCAAATCTGGATTCCAAAACAACAGCTAGAATGAATAACTCTATCTGAGTAACGTACCAGTGTAGCAGTGCTATTAACATTTTTACTCCTAAAAAAATGTTGAATCTTTGATACTATGTGTTCTAAAATACTAACTAGAATGATGTCCATATCACTGTATACAAGATGCATCCCATAATTGAAATGTGCAAAACTTTGCACATTTGAATCATGGGCTTCAATAGACAAAATGGATCACAATGGATGGAAATTAATCAAGGAGAGAAGCAACCTAGAACTAAGGAAAATATTTCCTAACAGTGACGACAATAAACCAGTGGAACAGCTTGCCTTTTGGTGTTCCATCACTGGAGGCTTTTAAGAAGAGACTGGGCTTTTTCTGGACTGGTATAGGGCACAGGTGTAAAACTCGCGACGGCGTGTTTCCACATATCATGATGTTTTTTCCCCTTCACAGAGCTGGGGTGGGCATGGCTTGCACATGACCCATCCAGCCTGTGAGCCATCAGTTTGACATCCCTGGTATAAGGTCTCCTATTTGAGTAGGGGATGGGACTAGAAGACCTCCAAAGTCCCTTCCAACTCTGTTATTCTGTTATTCATTCACATTCCAGACATGGTCTTCACCAGGATTCTTAATAAGTTAGCTTCTCATCTTCAGCTGAAACTTGCTACATTTTCTCTTCTGACCTTCACCATAGGAATATCAGAAGAGACACCTTGTGTGTACAATAACCTGTCTTCATGCTCATCATGAAAATTAACATTATATAATAAGCATGAAAAAAAATCTATACATGTAGACCTGTTTTAGGTTGATTCATAAATTACTCTTCATATCATGATAGGAGTTCAAGACAAACTGGGGATAAAAAAAAGAAAGTGTTCCCACCACTTAAAAGCGTAAAGACCATCCTGCTAGAACAAATCAGTAGCCCGCATAGTGTGGCATATTAGTGTAACAAACTATTTACATTAGGCCAAAGATTCTTGGGCAAATTGTCTATAGTATGATGGCTTAATCTCCTGAGAAGGAACTCAAAAAAGTTGAGCTAAGAAACAATAAAGTATAAATCAGATTTACTCAGGGATTGCAGTTACGATAGGTAAGAAATGAAAATAAAAGATAAATAAAAATGAGTCTGCAGAACAATGAGAAAGAAAGAAAAAATAAGATATTTATAGAGAAAAAATGAAACAGGATAAGCAGTTTAATTAAGTTTCTTATTTGTATTAATCAGGGTAGTCTTAATTGATAGTTAATATTAATCAGCTGTTCCACTAATTTCAAGATTTCATATGATGTTTATTTTTCCTTCTTATTTTAATATTAATTTCCTCAATTTATATAATCCAAGAATAGGACTGAAATATATATATATATTTAAAAATGCTGAATTTAAATGATTTTCTTCTTGCAAATTTTAGTTTGTAAAATGTCAATTGAATAGCTTGGCATGTCAAGGAGATGATAATATCCTGAGATGTTTAACTTGTACACATTGTAATTATCATAAATTCCATATGGACACAAGAGGTCATGATAACCAAAATCTGTAAATCCTTGGATAGAAACCCTATCATATGGTGTCATCTACATATCACTAGCCTTGGCATCTTACATCAAAGCACCATCTGCTGCAAGATTTTTTTTTCCACAGAACTCTATACTTCTAAAGAGAAATGTCTGCAGGAGAACACTTCTCCAATTCCTCCTCCCTTTTTATTAATGGCAACCTTCTTTCTTAAGTGATTATCTAGTGAATTTGTTTATAATTGCCTAGAGTGCTGTAAAAAGTTGATTCAGAGTTGTTTCAAGACGATTCTGTCAGATCTCTTACTCAACTTTTTAAAACTGAATTGGAAGGTCAAGTTGAAGGGAATGAAATGCCTCCAATCAGCTAGAGTGTTGCAGATGTGTCTTTGGGAAAATAGAAGTCCTTTTGTTAATTGATCTGGAAATCAGACTAACACTTATGGTTCATTGCACAGTCAAGCAGATATTTGCAATGGATTTGTCAACTTTGTCCACCTACTGAGTCATTCCCAAGGACCTGGATAGCAGGTGTTGGTATTAAAGATATTGTCAAAGGGGGTGAGCTGTTCTGAATATAAAGATGCTTTTTACAGTGATGGTCACTTCGAGTTCCCCTTGACTGGGGAAGAGAGGCGGGGTATAAATCTAAATAAATAAATAAATAAATAAATAAATAAATAAATAAATAAATAAATAAATAAATAAATAAATAAATGATTTTGCTACTATTCAAGTGGCCCTCTAGAAGTTTTGAGGTTGCACCCAAGGCATCTATTGCGATTTCTACCTTTGCTTTCTTTTGCCACAGTCACTTTATTTCTAGTTATAGGTCTTTGTATTTTGTTATCTTCTCCAGTTCCTTCTCTTCTGTTCTGCTGCCTTCACTATGCTTTTCTGCCATGTCTACTGTCCATTTTTCTTTCATTCTTATCTTATCTTGCTTATCAACGGTTGTTAGCTATGGGGTATTATGTGACAACTGTCTGTCAGTTTGAATTCTAAAGTTGTTGCTGTTGTTGTTGTTGTTTATGCAACAATGTGAAATCACAGTGCCTGTTATTTAGGTGGTGTTGGCTTTCATTTCCATCAAATTCTTCCCAAGAACTTAGGTAATGTATCAATATAGTATTTGTGCAGATCCAAGCAGTTTGGCTTTTTACAACTAACAGGATGGGAATATGATCAGTGCTGTCCAAGTTCAGAAAAGTTCTCATTTCACAAGTATGTAGATGCTAACTAAATCCTAGTAGAAAACACAGTAGTAAAGCTGAAACTCTGTTAGGTTAAAACCAGCTTCATAAAAAGTCAAGATTTATGGGTCTGCAAAAATTTATTTTCCTGTTAGTTTATTAATCTGTATAAAGTGCATAATACAGATTAAACAGTGGAATCCTTCTTAAAATATATGTGAGTCTTGATATTCATTTAATTACATTGATCTTAGACTACAGAATCAATTGAAGTTTTTCCTATTGGGTTATGTCTACTGAAATCGTATCTATACTTTTCCCTCTTTATTTGTGCCTTCAAGTCAATGTTGACTCCTGGTAACATCCTGGTAACATCCTGGACTAGCCTCTGCAGTTTTCCCGGCAGGGTTTTTCAGAAGTAGTTTGCCTTTGCCTGTTTCTAGACTGAAAAAAAAAAAGCGATTGGCCAAAGGTTATCCAGCTAGCTAAGAACTCAAATCTTGGTTTCTAGTCTGATGTCTTAACTACATACACTAAACATGCTCCATGTAAATTCAAATACCTATATACAATATTTAGATATATTTTATTCAACATGTTCTAATATATTTCAAGACAAATATAAACCACTGTATTTTATGCAGACTATACAAATTGTAAATCCAACTTTTCTTTTTGATGCAGTCTATATGTATTATAAATCCCAAAGGCAGTTATTTTTTTTCTCCAAATGGGAGTATAACCAGGGTATAAACCATATGATTTTACAGTTTCAGAGAGCTATAGTAATGGCACTAAATGATTATCCAAACCAGCCATAATATTGTCAGCATATAAAAATAATTTGCATTCATTATGAAGTGTCACCATACTAGTAATATCTTGATACTGTTGAGAAAAGTTAAGGGTTCTTTCAAAGATTAAAAATCAAAGGAGATAACAGGCATTCTTATGGGTATCATGGTATAACTTAATTGATAAAGAAAGAAAGGAATTATAATGAGTCTGGCCACTCATCAACTTTTAATCCAATGGACAAAATATGGTGGAAGTTCTAAGAGGACATTTCATTTATTGAATCTGAATAATAACTAAAACCTTCACAGCATCTAATGAAACCAAAACAACTGATTTGTATTTATATACAAAGAAACCATGCTGCTTTTTTTTATGACTTCAGACTAAGATGGATGATTTTGAGGTATCATTACATTCTGTAATATCCTGCTGCAGTTAATATTTTAACATTGTCATTAAACAAAGATATTGTTCTATAACTTGAACATCAGCTATCCCTTTTAGAACTATGAAAGTAAAGTACAAAGATTAAATGATTCATTATATTTATATGATAATATGGATGCTAATAAATTTAGAATACTTTTGTGACATTAAATTGGAAGTCCAACGGATCCAGAGGCATTCTCTTATTTATTTTTTTAAAAAATCATTAGTTTAATTCAAGTTTTATAAAACAGAAAAACTAGCACAAATTTATACAGAGAAGAAGGGAGGAAGGGAGGAGGAAAGAAGGAAGGATAACAAGATTATCCTTCTGTTATCAAATCATCTCTTGATTTCCTTTTACAATCCACATAAGAAAATTCTAGTACATGTCTAAAGACTTCCCTTTATTCCATAAATTTAACTGCAATTTCTTCTAATGTCAGTGGTTATATCAATTTTTAAAAATCTTCTTGAGATTTTCTGTTCCATTTTAATGTCCCCCTATTAAAAACTTGCTTTTAGTTACAGACATCTCCAATTTATATAATTAAATTTAAAACAAATAAATGATATCTATTCTGCTTCAGTATATAACTGGGTATCATTAGTCTGAATTCTAGGCATACATTTATTTTGCTTTAATGATTAAGCCAATAACTTTCCAGCTTTCTGATCCCCATTTGCTCTGATTAATTCAATTCAAAGAATATTCAAATCATTTTTCAATGTAGCAGCTGCAATTTAACCTGGGCTACTTAAAATTCTTGATGTAATTAATCTATGTGGTTTCTGGCATTAACATAAAAGTGACCCTTGAGCTATCATCTGCAATTGTACAAGATAAAAGATCTCTAAATCTTTTTTTTGCTGAAGCGATAACAATAGTGTATCCATGATAAATGCCGGAAATATATCCCAAAAGGTTAACATATTAATAGAACTAGTGTTTAATGTTTTTTAAAAAAATTATTCTTAGTATAGTCTGCAAAAAACGTTCTTCAAAGAGATGCATTTGGATACCATCTAAAATTAACTAATTTGTAGTGCTTTAAAGTTCAAAATGAGCATCACCGAAGTATTGTCTGAGATTGTCATCGGACTACTTGACCTATCCACAACTTGATTCACCAAAACAGGAAAAGTAAAAAAAAAAATATAGCCTAAAATGAGAAAAGAAAACATATTCTCTAAGTGTTGAAAATATACTCCATATATACAGTATACACTTGCAATACTTTCAGGTATGGAGAAGAGATTTTCTTTGCACTCTGTCTAGCTAAGCATCTTGGCATAGTTTGAAATCATTATCAACAATTATTGATCAAAGGTTTCCAAAATGTACTTTTGAAAAGAGATCAGCGGTATATTTTAAGAGTATTCTTGGTGGTGTAAAAAAAAAGGCAGAGCAATTGTCAAGTACAGGAAATCAGGAGTCAAGGAGGTTCAAATGAATACAGGATTGTTTATTACATGCTAATACTGTCTATAAGAATCTGAACCACTAACAGTTAAAGGGAATTGGTGGTAGAGAATGGTCAATGATATTCAAAGTGGGCTGGACTTAGATCTCTTCTGGACATGAAGGGCCTATACCCCTTCCTCTGACTCAGCCTGATTGTCTCTTATATCAACAGTTTTATCAACTATTTTGATGCCCAAGAAACTAAAGTGTCTCTCAGTGTCACAGTTCTATATTCCATTTCAAACATAGAATTATCAATAATCTTAATATCTACCCCACTTTTGAATACTTACTGAATATAGATTGTTCAATTCAGCTTCTACTGTATCTTAGGAAAAGCCTATCATTGAGGAGAATTTGTAGTTCTTGCAACTTAATTATACCTGGTTATAATTTTTCTAGTTTGTTACATATTTACCCTTTTAAAAAAGGAAATAACAAACATTTTAGTTCAGTTTATATTCCAGTAGATTACTTTAAGTTTCATGCCTCCAGGTGGAAAAGCAAATCTTAAGGTCAATTTTCCTGTATTACATACATCTCATATAGTAATAATTAGAAAATAAATAAAGATAGAACATTAAAAATAAAGAATATGGATCTAAGCAACAATAATAAATAAGCAAGACCCCACCACCACCACATCAGTGATAAATCCCATCTCCAAACTGTTTTAAATTAAAGAAGAGAAATAACTCAATTCAGTCTTGGTCTAGGTTAAGGTAAAGTAAAGATAAAGGTTCCCCTTGCATATATGTGCTAGTCAGTTCCCAACTCTAGGGAGTGGTGCTCATCTCCATTTCAAAGCTGAAAAGCCAGCGTTGTCCAAAGACATCTCCATGGTCATGTGGTCATGACTATATGCTGAAGGTGCACAGAACACTGTTACCTTCCCACCAAAGGTGGTCCCTATTTTTCTACTTACATTTTTACATGCTTTTGAACTGCTAGGCTGGCAGAAGGTGGGACAAGTAACAGTAGCTCAGTCTGTTACGCGGCGCTAGGGATTCGAACTGCTGACCTTTCTGATTGACAAGCTCAGCTTCTTACTCACTGAGCCATTGCTGGTCTAGGTTACTGTCACTCAAAGACTCATTATGTTGAAGTTATTTACTGTGAGTAGTTGAAATTTGCATATTTGTAGCCCCCTTCTTCATTTTAAGAGGCAGAATACTAAAATAACATTACTAATTATTAAAATAAAATATACAAATCTGGGCATTAATCAGTTGCCATTCAGTTGTCTTCATAAGCAGTTTTGCCCATAAGGTCCAGAAGGAAGACAACTACTAAAGCAACCCTACAAATCAGTAATCAGAAACCTAAACTAATTTGACCAAATTAAATCATTTGATTTGAAGGTTTGAATTGTATCACATTGATTGTCTGAATAGCTTTGCACTGTTAAATACATTTTGGCTTGATTTTATGAACTTAATCAGGGATTTGAATGAGATGTTGCTGGCTTTACAAAAATATTTTGATGACCTGCTTTTGTGTTAGAAGACTTACTCTATTCACAAATAAATAAAAAAAATATTTTTCTGTTAAAAGAAGCAAACAAAAATATGCACTCAAATAGTACATTTTTGAACACTAATACTTGAAATCTGTGGCAAAAGAATGGTTTAAAAACAATTAATTTTAAATAAGAACTGACTGCTCAAATATTGTGGGAGTTCCTTTCCCCACCTTGTATGGCTCCTGTGATGATTAGATAGATATTTGGAAAGGATGCTTATTCACTTTTATTCCTTTCCAAAAATTTTTTAAAGTCACCGCCCTCTTGTCCTGTTGGTAAAATGCACCAAAGAACAGACTTTTTAGATATACGGACCCTTTTCAAATATGGAGCATTAGATTGATAGATTTTTCACAATATATAAGAAAGAATTGTTATGAAGCATTGGTCACCTTTAATGGGGATGTACTTTATTCTCTAAGAGCCTGCATTTGTGAAGCTGTCTTATTCTGCTACATTTGGAGTCTCATTTGTTATTCATTATTTTTCTTTTATTATTCATGTATGCTATTCAAGGATTGAAGAGGCTTTTTGACAGCAGCAGCAAAACTGATTTTGAGGGCTTTTCTCATGGTCATCTTTTTTATTTTCCCCCAGAACCCCTGAAAGTGTTCTATGCATTCCAATAATGCAGAGCACCAACAATATCTGGGATATTCTATATGAATAAATGATGGCCTATAAGAAAGTCCATAAGCTCATAAGTTGGTACTTCCAGAGACAATAAGGAAAAAATAATAGGATAGGCTTGGATAAAATAGACCTGATTCCATTTGAATTAGGGATTCTTGTTTAGAAAACAGCATGATTTAGTTCAAGCTTGCAACTGAAGTTTTAATTCGATAGCCATAGCCCCCTAAAAAATTATTTCTGACCCCTAGAAAATAATTGCTTTAAAAAGTCCTTATTAAAATGAATAAAATTTGTCCTTTTCCACTCTTTGCATACGTATATCAATATTGCTAAGGACTTCTATAGTAATACATATTGTATACCAAACTGAGAAAAAAAATTTCTAGATGGAGAATTGTTCCATTTATTGCTATTTATTGTGTAACCTTTGCCTTTTCTTGTATGTATAATTTCAGACAAACATCTTCCTGTACTTCTATACAAATACATAATAATTCTGAGGCCCAAGGTCAAGTAGGAGATGCAGGAGGCAGGAGCTTACATTCCCATCGTTCTGAGTATTGAACTCTGGGAAGTCAGGACTCTGACATTTTGTTCAGGTTCAAAAGATCCTTTATTGAGTACATCACATTGGAACTTAGAAAGGTGTGGTTAGCTATAAATTATTCCCATGCTTAGAGATAGTTAAAAGAATGAGACCTCCCCAGACCTCTATGTCTCTCAGGTCACATGGGCCAATCAGTCCAAATGTAGGTTCCCGCTCAATTTCAACAGGTGTCTGTTGACATGACCTTGATTCTCAAGCCGGCAGGTACATGTTATGGCTAGCCAGCTGAGGCACCACATTCCTGAGTTCCCACACACCATGTTCTCCTGCCTCCCCTCATGAATGGAAACCAAGAAATGAAGCAGTAGTAAGCATGGCTTCAGCTGAAGTTGTTTTGCAGATTGACGTACACTCTCGGTGTTTTCCTGAACCCATGATATTTGGATAAGGTAGGATTTAACTCTGATTTTTCATATGGAAGAAATATCCAATTCATACCTCATTCCTATAGACAAATACATACTCTTGAGAGCAATGAAACATTTGTTTGCAGCAGAAAACGGGAAACAGCTGTGAGACACAATATTGGCAAAGTAACTCTTAAAGATACTGTTACATGATGCTGAACTGAACCTCATACACACTGTTTTCCTTTCTTGAGTGGGGTCCCTGAGGACTACTTTCAGAACAACTCTGTCTTGCTGTCACATAGGTTTCATATAAGAATTCCAGCTCAGAATGACACTGGTGAACTCCTGTGATACATTACTGCACAAACACTGTATATCTACTCCACACAAAAATGGAGTTCTCACAGCTAGTTCCGCTCAGGAGATTTTTTTTTTATTGTGGACAAGAAGTGATATTCACAGAGGCTTTACATTTATAAAAGTTCAATTATTTCTAATAAACCAAATGGTATATTTATCTCCCTTAAACAATATATTTATTTATGAGCAATATGGCACTATTGTTTGACAAGGTGAACATATAGATTTAAATATTTTCAGTTGAGATATGCTACCTTTGTAACATATTCAGAGACACTATATTCATAATTCCTAAAATATGGATAGACTGAATAAATCATAAGAATTCATTTCAGTGATAACCTGCCCAGAATTCTGAGTCGACAGTTGCTCTATTTGAAAGACACAATAATGTTTCCCTATTATATGTATTCTAAATAGACCTGATAATATCAGATCTAAGACATCCTTTGAATGTTATTTCAGACCTTTGAATTGTGCTTTACACATTTTAAATAGAACCAAAGGCAGTGATTGTTGAACAGTTAATGAGCAGCATCAGTAGAGACATTCTTGGTGAAACTAAAAAAATCTGAGGTGATGGGCACTATCATATGTTTGCAACCAACCTCATATTTAGCATATAGCACTGGTATGACTGCCATCTTGGTTGATAGCACTGGTTGACCACTATCTTGGTTGTTGTTGTTTTAATAAACAGATCCGACAAATGCTGCTGGGCATCAGATCAGAGGATTTGACAAATATTCTTTTCTTTCTTTTTAGAAATTGTTTTCAGCTTACTGCTAAGGAAACATTAATATCAAAATTACATTTCATACATAAAAAGTATCAGGTTGCAGAATTGTTCAAATTAATCTATGGAAAAGACTTCAATAGTGTTACTATCTTTTGCTATATTTAAAACAAATCTGCAGAAAATAACAGCCGCAAGTGTCCAAGCATTAATACTGGTTCAAAAAATACAGAAAAACAGAACTACAGTTTTAGAGGCAAAGCAAAACAGCCAATGATTTTTCACCCCTGAAATGTGCACTATGAAAATTAAACCTAAGCTCTTTGTCGAAGAGATTATATTCTTAATTCAATTTATATTTTATGTTGTATGGAACTGCTTACAAATGGTATTGAGCAGGGGTGGGTTCCTACTGGTTCGCTGGTTACCCGCTTTTGACAGCCGTTTGGAAAGCACGCCCACAAAGTGGGTAACCAGCGAACTGGTAGGAACCCACCCCTGGTATTGACTTATGAGTCATACATGGGAAAGTAGCAAAAGTGATTCCTTCTTAAAGGATCTTAGCAGCTCAAGAAGTCTGCTGCTTCCCCTCTTGCAGTTTATTCAACACTGATGAATTTTATATACAATGCACTTTTGATCCATAGCCTTTTATCCAGTTAGCACAGCATTTAAGCAGATACACTACCAGTTAATAAATGAAAGCCACAACCTCCACCTCTGTTTGATGCACAAGCTCAATGCCTTATTAACCAACACAGTTTGAAATATCACCAATTAGGATCTATCTGCATTACAACTCATGAAACTGTATTGTTCATGGTCACTTCTTTAGACAAGCACAGAGTTTATCAAATTGCTGCCTGAAAGTGTTGCATTTACAATCCAATATGCAGATCATGCAAGATTGGCTCCAGCATAAACTATAATGGAAGACCTGAATCCCTATCTAAAACGCACAATTTTTGACAAAAGGTAAGGCATGATGCTTTATTTATTAGGTGAGAGAAATTATTTGGTCAATAAGACAATTTAGAATTACTTGAATCTGTCAGCAAAAATCTAGATTAACAGCAAAGAGACAGTTTGCTTTAACAACTTATTTCCAGCTAATTATTTTTGGATTTTTGTAGCCCTAAAGAAACAGCCTTTCCAAACTCTAATGGGTCCTTTTAAATATCCCTTACCAAGATTTTAGGGACAATAAGCTTTGGGATTAAACCATTTACTATTTTTTCATAAGTCTGAATCTTCTCAAATCCCTCATAGTCAAGCTTTCATAACAATTACAAAGACAAGGCCCACAAAATTGGTCACATAGTCCAAGACTCTCTGGGTTTCAGCAGTTTGTCTTAATATCTTGTCATTTTCTTTCTTTTTTTAATAGTTGTTTATTGTTTTTTTTCCTTTACATATATATCTAATGTGTGAACAGAGCTGCTTTAGGGTACAATCATATCAATTAAATTCATAACGATTCCTTACTTTCTATCATATTCTGTGATATTCTCAAATTTATATCTATCATCTTATCCAAATAAATATAAACAATAAATATTTCAATTCCATCTTTATCTCTCTAACTTTCATTTTTCTAAAACCAAATTAATTAATTTAATTTCCATTGTGTTAATTCAATTATAAGTTTCATTCATATTCATTCCATGTATATTTTACTTATATTACTTATATTAATAGTAACATTTTTACTGATATGTCTCATATCACAGATTTAAATTATTTAATTTAACTCTATATCCCTTCCATTTTTCTTATTTAATTTAGGGAAAAATTAAAAATCAAATTAATTTATACATTATTTTATTTATTTATTTATTTATTTATTTATTTATTTATTTTTATTACATTTTTATGCCGCCCAACTCCCAAAGGACTCTGGGCGGCTTACAACATGGATAGCAATAGCACTCA
>JANHGC010002040.1:137406-148312 GCA_027560395.1 Boaedon fuliginosus
CGCCGCCTCGAGTTCCCCTCTGGGTGAAGAGAGGCGGGGTATAAATTTAATAAAATAAATAAATAAATAAATAAAAACAAATCCAGTTATATTACTTTAAAAAATAATTAATAAATACTCCATTCCCAAAGGCTGTTTTGTTTTTGTTTTGTTTTTTCTTCTTTTGATTAAAAAAAATCATGGTTTTATCTTGAAACAACCTGATGAAAATGCACTTCATTTTCAAAACCTCAAGCAAATATAAGAAGTCATTGATTTTGTCTCTGGTAGAATTGATTTACTTTTTTCTATAACCATCTGGTTTAAAGTTGTGTGGCATTCCTAGAAATAGGCACTGTACAAACATTATAATCAGAATTGGTTTGGGTAAATGAAAACATATTATTAGAGTTAGTATAATGAATAATTTATAACTATGTAATGAAAAATATATTAAAAATCAATCAATGAAATAACTCAATGTCGGCATGTTGGTTTGTTTATTTGTTTCATGTGTCTTTCTGTCACCTAAAGGAGTTCGTCTACTATGGTCGTCCATGAGTAAAGATGAGGCTGACAGCATTGACAACAAAAATAATCAACCAAAAAGCAATAAGGTGCAAAAGTAGATCTCCATAGTCCATCACAGCCCCATAAATTGAATCAAAAACTACATCTTGCATATATTAGGGAAACAATCTTGGATTCCAGCTTAGGATAGTAGAATGCAGTACTGCAGGCTACTTCTGCTGACTTCTGGCTTCTAGCAATTCGCAGTTCAATTCTCACTAGCTCAAGGTTGACTCAGCCTTCCATCCTTCCAAAGTCGGTAAAATGAGGACCCAAATTGTTGGGGGGGGGCAGGCAATAGACTGACTCTTGGAGAGAGCTGTAAAGCACTGTGAAGCAGTATATACAATAAGTCTACGTGCTATTGCTATTTATAAGAAGTATTAAGAAATACATTTTGAAAAAGTTTATATCAATCATTTTCAAAAGGTATTATTTATTGCTATCAAAATTAATTCCAGTTCATGTATGAATTATTTGAATACACATGTTAATAGAGATATTAATGAATCAAAGCATATCAATTCATATTCGTAAATAAAAAACAACAAATCTCTAAGACCAGAAGTTACTGGATCGGGGGAGGGGGAAAGGGAGGGAGTGACAGAGTTACTGGCACTCTTTAGTTCTAAGAGGGATTCAATAGATATTTGAAGTAAAGCTGCAGGTGTTTTATAGCTTGTTTTTCAGGTTTATAAAAATGCAGGTGATAACAGCTAAATTAATTGAAAAGTTGCCAGATGTGATCATAAGGAGTTTGGTTTTTATTATGTTCAAGCTGTTTTATCAGCTGTTGGGTAAAAGAGCTCATACAGGCCACAGTGCATTAATGTGACCAATAACCAAACTATCTGTAAATTACTATTATTTAGAATGTGTACTCGCTAGCTGTAATATTACTGTATTGTGAATATAATAATTAAATACACATACCTATGCACCTATTGAGGGGGAGAGAGAAGGGGGGCAGGAAGGGGGTGGGGAGGTTGCTTATATCTTAAAAGTTTTCAGCAGTGACATAGGTGATGGGATGGTTATTTCTCTGCAATACAACCTAAGATAATGTGAACACTACAGAGCTATTAAATAACTGTACTGTAGTATTCATATTCTTCCATGTACAAAACACCAACTTCATTTAACAACTGTGGCAAGTAAAATGGAGCAAAATTCACTTCACTGTATCACTTTTAGCCCAATTATGATCATAAGTCAAGGATTACCTGTAGTTGGCCTGTCTTTTACTTCTAAGCTTCTCTATATTGTGTGAAAGGAAATTCGCCACAGATTCATTTTAGAACAAAAGAGGGATGCCCCCACAAAAATCAGTACATTGTTGACAGCCTGAAAATAAGGAATAAAATGAACATCTGAAATAAACATGCACAATAAAAAAATCAGGAGTCTGGTAGCACCTTTTTCAACTAACAAATTATATGAAAAGGAATACATTTTGGTGAGCTGCAGCCCACTTCATCAGATGCAAAGAGACAGAATCCTTCTAAATTTTTGTCATCATAGACTGACAATGGCAGTCCTCCCACAATGTCTGCATGTACACAAGTGTATATTTTGAAAGCTGTGAACAAAAGAATGTCAGAGGAAGTAGAATTAAAAACAGCATCAGGAAAAAAAATGAATGTGGTGACAAAGGTGTTTTTCTCTCTTTTTAAATTACAGAAAATGTTATGGAATACAATTGGCTGAATGCATGTGATAGGTATTCATTTACTTTATTTATAACCCACCACAATCCTTGGATGTTTACAGTAATACAACATTGGAAATAAACATTCATGGCAAAAGAAAACATTAAATTACACAAATACAAAGTCATAAAATCCCCAGCCATGATATATTCATTGTTCCTAGTGGTCATGCATCACTGTAGATTCCCCAGTGCTTTATTTTTAGTAGATGCTGGAAGACTAAAAATGAAGGGGCCACCCTCCTTCAAATAAAATCATCTAAAGCAGCGGTATCAAACTCAATTTCATTGAGGGCCGCATCAGGGCTGTGATTGACCTCGGGAGGATGGGCAGATGTGGGCAACTGGGTGGGTGTGAATAACTGGGTGGCCATGGCTAGTTTGACACCACTCCCCAAACTACTGGCATGTTTTCTCTTCGCATTGGGTAGACCGGGCCAAAGCCAGGCTGGCCTGATCTTTCCTTTTCGATAGACCAGAATGACCCCATGGGCTGGATCTGACAACATTGCAGGCCGGATCTGCCCTGCAGGCCTTGAGTTTAACACCCCTGGTCTAAAGGATAGCTGTTGCCAATGCAAAGCAGAACCAAAAAGCCTCCATTGTGTACATCTCATGGAAATGGAGACTGTCACCAGTTGTTATGGAGGAAACAAACCAGTATTGACTCAGACCAGAATTATGCCACTTCACATGGATGTCAATGCAGATTCTCAGTCATTCAGGAACAATATTTACTTACTTACTTACTCACTCACTCACTCACTCACTCATTTGCTTCCTTTCTCATATCCAATGACTCTAGGCAGCTTATAACATAAAAACATTAAAAAACATTAAAACCATCAATTATTAAAAACATTAACCCAACATAGTAAAGGAGGAAGCTGGATACACCAGAGGTAAGAGTGGTAAGATTAGGTTTTCATTAGTCAACCACCTCTATTTTGAAGCTGCCTTACTGGGTTTCCAAGTCATTTGGCAGAGCCAGATCTTAAGGCTCTTGTGAAAGGTCAGGAAGTTGGGAGCCAATCTCACTTCAGGGATTCATAAGTTCCAAAGGGCAGGAATCACAGCAGAGAAGACTATTCTATTGGATCCCACCAGCCAAAATTGGCTAACCAGATCCACAGTATGCCCCCTTTGCTGGTGCAGATGCTGCAGGCCAGTCCCATCGGTGTAAGATAGTTTCTCCTCACGTAGCCTGGAGCCATGCTATGCAGGGCTTTAAAGGTGATGATCAACACCCTTAATTGTGCCCAGAAGCAAACTAGCAACCAGTGGATCAATGCTGTAACATGGGACATTCTAAGGGCCTTAAGAACTACCTGAATTCTGTTTGGATAAGCTGAGAAACATTTCGAACCAGCAAGCAAAGAAGTTCAGTTGCCATGATTCAGCTTCCAGCTCACATGAACATATTTACCCCCCTTCATCTTGTCCTCAGACCCCAAGTGACACACGTCAGGCTTAGTTCATTGGCATGAAAACTTTTTATTCCTCTTTATCCTGACACTATCCTGTGAATCTATTATGCTGTCACCCTTTTCCTCAGAAAAAAGTCAGGGCAGTAGCAGTGACTGTAAATGAAGTCAACAGACCCAGAAAACGATTTGCACTTAGACCAGGTGCAAATGCCAAGAACAGCTGGAGCACCCTTTAGTCCTGCAGTGGAGAAAAGCTTACAGATTTTTATCCACTTTAGTTTCTGCCCTCAAGTGTTCAGCAGAGAAGTTATCATTGCTAGAGCAGTTTCTCAATCTTACCAACGTTAAGATGTGTGGACTTCCAACTCCCCAAATTCCCCAGCGTACATGCTGTGAAATAGAGCCCTGAAATTAAAGTCAGCCTATAGAAATGATGACCTCCACATCTTGTTCACTGCAGCGCAAAGCTCACTAGCCACATGAACAGAGTAGGAGGCAACAAAATATTGCAAAGGACACCTGAAACTGTATAGGCTGAAGGAAAAGCAATGACACAAACTGGATATAAATTTTGCTTCAAGGTGCCAACTTCACTGCTTAGCTTTCCATAACTGATCCAGTAGGAATAAAAAAGGAACAGAAGTTTAATTTGGCAGACATTTTAATAAAGCAGGTCATACAATATACATTTTGTGTCCTTTAAAAAAAAGAAAAGCTTCGGCTCATGAAAAGGAATGAGGCAGTGCTTAGAGCTGAATTTAGAGGCTTTTAAAAATAAACTATAGAATTCCTGCACATATGGCAATACAGATATTTAGATTAAAAAAGAAGTAATTGAGTGCCCTTAATCATTATTCAGAGTTATTCAACCTAAAGTGGGTACTTAAACATTGTGAAGTCACTCATTTTTAGACTATACAGACAATCCTCAGATACTTGTTTTTCTTTTTTTCCCATCATTCCACTAGAAGAGAGGGTGAGCCATACTTGCTTGAGGCCGCCTTGATCACATTTCCATGTTTAATTCACTTCAAAGGGAAGATAGTCTGAACTGAAGGGGAGTGTTTGCAAAGATCAGATTGGGGGACACAAGCAGCCATAGGACATTTTAGCCACTCTGGCAGTGACATAAATGGGGAGAAGTCATGGGGGGAAGAGACCCAGAAAGTCCATCATCTTCTCCCTCCTAGCAATTTTTTGCTCTAATTGCTCAAAAAAGGCTACTGTATGAATGTGCAAAAAAATCTCTAGTCACTAGATGGTAAAAAATAGAGCTTCTTTTATGACAAAAGCTTTGCAGTGGCAAACAGTGATGCTGTAAAATGCTGTAGGACTGATTAATAATTGAAGGGATTATTTTAAATGGATAAATATTTAGAAACTATGAAAGTTTTGACTATGAATTGAATTAAAATTAATATCTAAAATCAAATTTACTTAAATAGAGAAATGATATTTAAAGTTAACTTATGAGTAAGAATTATGTAAGTGAAAAATGAGTTAGAGATTACAAATAGTCTTAATATGTATTGAATGCAAATGAATAATAATGAATAATCAAAATTAAGCTGGTTTATATATATAATAGAGAAATGTTTAGATATTGATTGTAAATGGAAAAGTGAGAAATGTGATGGTAATTAATAATGGATTGAATTGTTATGAATGATGTCCAAGACTAACTCTGTTCACACAATAAGAGGATGTTTGTAAAGAAAAAAAACCTATATAACAAAAAAAAGAAGAAGAAGTAGAGCTTTCTGTATCTCTTTGTTGCTCTATCTAGTGGTTGCTGGAATTATTTTGTAGCCCAGATATGTAATAGAACTCCAGCAGATGGGTAAGAGGAAAAAAGGACTGAGATAGTGAGACTAGAGCCTCACTAAAGCAGCCTCTCTTGCTCCTGGATCAGCTGACATCTTAAGAGCAGCACCATGAGTGAAAAGTAATAGTCTTTGCAAAACCTGGTAGATTCCCTGACAATTGTTAAAGGCTCTTCTCTTTCTCTTTTCAGACTCCTCCTTTGGGCTTACGAAGAAACAAGAGAATGTAGGGTTGAAGTTTCTATACTGCAAAAATCTGGCCATGACTTGATCATCTAAAAGTCTAAGAAAGTCTTTCTGAGAGACTCTGATGGGGTTAAGGCTGACTGGAGTAGTGGCAGGAGTGGAGCTAAGCTAAGGCAAGCAAGCACATCCAGTTTTCTTCTCCTTGGATGAACTTAATTCCCAATAGGTGTCCTAATTTTTTGTAATGATCAGGCCTAAAACATAAGAGTATGATTCTGGCTACATGTAATTCAATAGTGATATTTCTATTGGCTTTAACAGATCTGTACTTTAATTCACATCTCATATAGTTTTCTTACATTTCTGCTTTTTCATTTGTTAGCGCACACACAATTTCACAACAGCATGAAATTAGCCCAGGATGAATAAGTGTTTAAGGCTCAGGTTGGGAAAACAGGCTCAGGTTGGGTAAGCCTCTAAGTGGGCATGTTTTAGATGTTATGCAAGCAGTGTGGAAGCTAATGAAGATTATGCTGTTGAAGCATCCTTAGAAGTGCTATAATATATGTACATACTCCCCACATGGGTTTGTCTTATTTGCACGGATGTGGATGTCCATGTGCCAAGTCTTTTTAAGTTGAATGCTTGCAAACAGAGCAATTGGATAAATTAAGTTTTCATTGCATGTTCACTACATACTGGTAACTTTTGTGCCTCATATATCTCATGTCTACATAACCGAACATGTCAAAAATATTAAAGCTAGTTTTTTTTTTTCATTTGTGAAGCTTTCACAGGCAACTGTATAAAATCCTTTCCTAAAGTAAATATACTTACATATGCTGAATTCCCTTTATCCACTAAGCCAAGAATGATATTAGATTGTTTAAGAATACATAATTGGAAAATCTAATGCTAGCTCCTGGCAATCAATCCTGGTTCATCTATGCAATTGATCCCCCATTTGTCATAATAATTCTCTGGGTGCAGTATACTTCACTAAATTGGTTCCTGGCTTAAAATGACACCCATTTAAGAGGGCTTAGAATTAGAATTAATTTTTGAGCCAGATAACAAGGGGCACTTAGGGCCAAATTAGATGAGGCATGAATAAAAACCCTATGATTCTTGAGTTTAGTTTTAATCATTTCAATAGCAGCATCCACACAGAGAAGAAATAATATCCTCACGATACATCTTTAATAAAAATGTTCCCTGTCATAGCTGCTATTGTCCTGGGAGGAGAACCTATAATGACTGCAAATCATCTGAAAAGTGTGTGTGTATTAAAAAAGAGATGGAAGTTTCAATCAGCTTTCCAATATCTTGTCTAATGTGACCATTTAGTAAAATTTGGTACAGTATTTTGCTACCATTTACTCAGTGAGTTTTTTTTCTATAACCTTCTTTTATTTTACTCTCTCAATGATATTTCATATTTAATTCACAGTTTTAAAATGATGTATGAAAAGACTAGTATAAATAAATAGTGTATATACCTATTTTTTTGCCTTACTTTTACTTTGCCTTGCTTAATTCTGATTTGCATCATGCTTTATGATAAATAGTTAAAGGATCTAAACATGTTTAGCCTACAGAGAGATGACTGAAGAATGATATTATAGCAATCTTCAAATATCTGAAAGGTTATCTCACAGAAAATGGATTAGACAAATTGGACCAATGGATTAACATTACAAAGAAGCAGATTTAAGCTACATGTCAGAAGGAACTTCCTGACAACAAATTGCCACCCAGCGGAACAGCAAGACATATGAAGTGATCAGCGATAATTCGCTGGGAGGTTTCTTTTCTTTTTCTTTAATAAAATTGTTACTAAAATTTTTTTTTTACACAACGTTAAAAAAAATGACAGAAACTTAAAAGGAAAAGCCTCCTCGAGTTCCCCTTGACTGGGCAGAGACGCGGGATATAAATCTAATAAATAAATAAATAAACAAACAAACAAACAAACAAACAAACAAATAAATAAATAAATAAATAAATAAATAATAAAAGTAGAAAGAAGAAGGATGTGGAAGAATAAAAGAAAAAGTGAAAGAGATCAAAAGAAAGAGAAAGATATCTAAAAATGACTTTTGATCTTTTTCTGCAGCGTTTTGCAGTAATTGCCATCTCCACCCTCCCAAATTACTTTACATATAATGATTCCCTTTTCCCCCATAAACAAACCTTTTTAATTAATAAATCCAGAAATCACCAGTTCATTTTTATTCATTTTCAACAGAGTTCAAAGGGGGTCTCCAATGTCTTAGAAAAGCAATTGTTGTTCTCTCCATAACCAAACAAGTCAATCCATTGGAAGATTTCAAACAAAGGCTGGCTCACTCTATCAAAGATCTTCTAAGTGACCTCAAAGGTACTTTTCAACTTATTAATTCTATTATTTCATTTTCCCTTGGCTGTACATTTCTGGTTGTCTGTGTCAGTTCTAGATGATATGAAATAACTAGATGATTTCTGCCTAGCCACATGAGCAAGGCTAACTAAAGGAACCAGATTATTGCATCATTAGCAGCAAATCAAGATTTGCTACCCTATAGTAGCTCTTTGTCATTTTATTTATTATTACATTTTTATGCCACCCAATTACCAAAGGACTCGGGGTGGCTTACAACATGGATAGCATTAGCACTCAGATGTTATATATTGCTTATCAGAACTTTACAACAGTCCCCAAGCAGTTACAGAGTCAGCATGCTGCCCCCAACAGTCTGGGTCCTCATTTCACCAATCTTAGAAAGGATGGAAGGCAGAATCAACCTTGAGCCTGGGGACTCGATCTGACAACCTGCTGAACAAGTCAGCAGAGACTGCAGTGCTGCATTTAACCACTGTGCCACCAAGACTCTGTGATGGCTTCATTATAATGGATTCCTTTTGTTCTTGAATCAGCAGAAAAGTATATCATCATAAACTGTGCTGTACTTTCCTTGAAGTTTTATGATGCTCAGTAATAAGGCCAGCAAGTGATTCTGTCTTTATAGATCTAATGTAAGCCTGTTTCAGGGAACCAATTGGTGGATTTCTTAGTTTCCTTTATCCTCCAGCATCATCTCTCAGTGGAAAAAACAACCAACAACCACATTCTATAATATGCAAGACAACTTTAGAGAAAGCAGGGTCTTTGCCAGAAGCTGAAGGTTTATTTGCACCAACTTGCCAAGTGAATCCAGCTCTATCAATCTTTCAGAAGAGACAGAGAGATCTCCACTTGTTCCTGCATTCTAGTTGATAAGTCAGTGTGATGAAGGAATGTGCTGGATGAGCCTTATAAGCACATCAACAGAACTTTCTTCCACTTCATTTTACATTCTCCTATACCCCATTAAATTCTTTTGACATTATAATGCTGGTTTTCCTAAGTATGGTTAGTCCTTTGGGATAGAGGATGGGTTCAGGTGGGAGGAAATCTGCCTGGGAGTTTTCTCCCACTCCACTCCATACTTCCAATACCCCATTGACCAACTAGCTAGGATACGTAGGTTTGTATTTATTTCTCCTTTTTTGTATAATCTAAATCAAGAGAATTTCTATTCTGAGAACAAGTGGTGATGCCCAATAATATCCGGAAGGATCCCACAGAGTATGGGTTGTCCTAGTGGTGGTATCACAGCACAGATAAATGATCGTGCAAAGCCAAGTGAGATCAAATCTGGTCAGGTTCAGTAAAAAACCTCTAACACAGTTATTTGGGTAATAATTATCCATAACACATCACTTTCTTTTTTAATATTGACTGGAAATTATTTTCCCCCATAGAGACGGGGCTAGTAGTATTTTGAAAGATATGTGTTTAAAATCAGCTCTAGCTGTTTTCTACAAGACCAGTAGATCTATGTGTAATGTGAAATGCCTAAGTAGCATTTTGTGCCATATAGTATTACATTGCAAAGGATAAGGGAGATGAGCTTGACAGAAATATGCAAGAATCTGTCACCTGTGGAAAGAAGGCTGAAACATTTTTTAAGTTCTGGGAGTCATGATAATATACAGAAGAAGTTATTTCGGTAAACACCTGATTCACTGGGTTGTAAGAAGGAGGAGAGGGATAGTAGGTCAGATTTGCAAGATTCTATCTATATTGTAAGATATCTACATCAGCCTACATCAATAAAGTACCATTCTAGCTTCATGTCTTGTTGGTGTTCTGGTCTGGTCTACCTAGGTAGGGGTGACCTACATGGGTAGATGCCTCAGTCTGTCTACCTGGGTAGATTGATCTACATGGACAAATGCATCTGCCCTAATCACATATTTATTTATTTATTTGATTTATACCTCGCCTCATTTCCCGGTCAAGGCAACATATGCTTTCCTTCTTGCAGTCTCTAACCCACTACTATATAACCAACAGTACTCTCATAGCAGACTTTAAAGTTTATCAGAATCACCACTAAGGAGTCTTGATTGTTTGTAGGGCAAGATTTGTGTCAGGAGAACAGGGAAAGCTTCACTAAAGTGGAGCAAAACAACTAAGGAAGAATTCAGGCTACCTCCCCAGTGGTTTCGGGAGTAGAAGGAGGATCATGAGGACATGTCCCTTAAAAATAATGCAGCATCTTTTTGCCATGATAAGCAGGATATGAGGAGGAACCCACTATAAATAATTGTTATAGAACGAGAAGGTGCCAAAGTATGAGAGAATTAAAGAATAAGATGTTGTGACTACTTTTCATCATGCCTCACTCATGAACTGAACCTATATGCTTAAAGAAATGGAAGAAAATAAACATTATTGAGTCATTACACTTGACTGTAACTCTTTGGTACAACTTAAAATGGAAAATATTCATCATAATTGAATGTTCTAAACCTCTAAATATCACAACACTGTGAATAAAAGACACTGAATGATCTATATTAATTTTATAGCGTGGGTTGAAAAATAAACATACTAGCAAAGTTAATAAGGGTATCTCATGAGCTTTGCAAGTGGAACCATTTTACCACGAGTGAAAGAATAAAATATTTAAAGTGATTTTTCAGTGCAGGCTATATTGTGGGAATACACAATCTAATAGTATCCATTTACTGTACGTACAGGCTAGCAAAAGCTAGCTGAAACATGTACATGGAATAAGGGATACCCCCCCCCCCATGTCTCCACGTGTCTCACTGCCAAAGACTCGTGTCTATCTCTGCCTAGGCCAAGCTATGCCATTGCCATGACAACGTGTAACCCCCCTTCT
>JANHGC010002040.1:150042-164612 GCA_027560395.1 Boaedon fuliginosus
ATAGAAGTGGTTGAAGGAATGTCTCCAGTTGGGATGACTGATGATTGGAGGACTGATGGGTGCAGGGGATGGTTTTTGGATTTCAGCTATGAAGCTGAAATCCAAACTGTCAGATCCGGAACTGTCAGATTTGGGTTTTACCAGATGTGCCAACATGACTTCTCTAAATAAATTCTTACTTGGATGAACTTTGTCTCCGAGTGCTGAATGGATATGGGGAAGGTTCTTTGGACGCTGACATTATGATGTATTTAACCAAGAGCACAATCACATTTCATTAACTAATTCCCTTAGAGCAGATAAATTGCCATTTGAAATTTATCGTCTGTTTCCTTATGAAAACTGTTATAGAGGCATCCAAGTCAGAGAATAATATTAAAGCATCATCTTGGAGTAGACAGGAATCATTTTCACTATGGCCAGATGAATCCTATATAAATTATGAAGGAACAAAACTATGGAATGTCAAGCACCAGGAAAATCAATAGATTCAGGCAGTTCAAATGAGTATAAAGATTTATTGCAAGCTTAATCTCTTTACAAGAATTTGATCAACTAATGGTCAAAGGAAAGGAGCAGGAAGAAAGAAAGGCATTCAAGGTGGGCTGGACTTAGATTCCTTGCAGGTGCACAGGGACTCATGACTTATGATGCATTTGACCCCTCCCCCAGGCTCAGCCTGATCATTTCCTACATGGACTCATCTTAGAAGTAATTATTTTGTTAGAACTATAATTTATATTCAAAAGATTCAGGATATTATAAGATAGGGTTTTTTTTATTGTGTGCCATGTATTCAGATATTAATGTTTGGGTCACAGGTAGCTGGCTACCTTAACATATATCCAGTCAGAGATCTGGGTTCACTAGTAGATAGCAGCAAAAAGGTTTCTATAGCTCAATTGTTTTCTATCTGGAGTTTTTCAGCTCAGTCCTTGTAATTCTAGTACAGAGCCTAGAGAGGGGGTAGAGAGATGCCTGAATGGCAAGATATTTTTTCAAACCTTGCTCCTAGTGGGGACAAGAGGAAAGTAACTAGACTTCATTTCAAGGAGCAAAATGTTTTAAGTTACTGAGCTCATATTTAGGAAAAGACTTTTGAAAGCATAAAATGTAAAAGTTTATTTATTTATTTATTTATTTATTTATTTATTTATTTATTTATTTATTATTTAGACTTATAGACCACCAACTCCTGTAGGACTCCCGGTGGCTTACAAGAGTAATAATAATAAAAAAACCTAAAAAATTAATTTAATATAAAAACATTAAAATATTATAAAACAACAAACATACCAACATTCTATGTCATTGAATCTAGCTTCTTATTCCCATTCCACTATTTTGCTACTAAATCAAGTGTGTCTAAAATCACGCCTCAGGTTTCTATTTCCCTATAGAGGATATAGTTTGGAGTACATAGGAGTGCTTGAGTGGTGCAAGTCTGATTTAGTTGCATAATGATATATGACTCATTAAGGCAGCTGCATCTGTTTCTAGCATTATTCAACTACAGTAGACCTGAAAAGAATAATTAGATGTTTTAACAAGCCAGAGGTACAGTGGGTGTTGCTTCCATAGTTCAGGATGTTCCAAAGCATTTCTTTTAAAACACTGCTCAGCCTACTAGATTTGATTAAAGGTAAAAAATATAAAAATAAAGATGATATTCCTGATGACAACCACATGCCACATTTTAAGATGTCTGTGTCTTGCAGTTAAAAAAAAAAGGTCAGAGTTTGTTCTTCTGATATCCTTTTCAAGTTCCCTAAACATCACAGATCGTAATTTACCAAAGAACATGCCAACAGATACAAGGCTACCAGGCTAAATTATGCTCTGCAACTGGGGTATTGTTCGGGTTTCTCCAAAGAATCTGTCTTTCCCTATGGTGAAGTGTCTCCATGAATATTATTTCCTCTATCCAAGTTCATTCACCAAGTGACATCCTGTATCCCTGTACTCAGACTACAATAGGCTGCAAGCCTCAGGACGTACATCTGTTTCCCCTGGCAACTGCTTAAGGCTGAATAAAATGTTTTGCAAGCACAGCTGACTGTAAGTAGCCTTACAGCTTGAATTATCTACTGTCAAATGACACTTCAAGTGCAAATAGAGAGGCAAATGGGAATCAATTAAAGTTTCACATTTCACCACTAGTATACAATGGATTAGAAGTGCATCTCACTTTCGGATTGTGGGGTGAAACAACATATTTTTTCCCCTGTTCTCTTAAAAGTACTCATTATCACTAGTCAAAGAAATGCCTTTTTTATTTTGTAACTAAGCTACAGTGAGACTGTATCGTGAGAAATATTTGATACTACTGAATTTATTACAAATAGACAACTATTTATCTATTTGTAGTTCCATAACTGATCCAATCTCTTGAGTGCATGTTTTTAATATGACTGTGTTTGACATGTTTACTTTTATATATATATATATATATTTTGGGGGGGGGGTTGCTTTGTGGTGAACTTCTTGTTAGATGGGTGGCCATATAAACAAATACATTTAATCAATCTTGAGGATTAGCCATCTGACTCATTACATACAAATGAACTATGTTAAATCTCAGATTATATGAACTCTCCTAAGAATTTGCTAAAATATTTATCAGTCTGTGCACAATTCTTACTTTAGTTTTGTCTTAAAAATTATATTCTCTCATAGCTCAGTTCTTGATTACTATATGGACAAATCTATATAGTTTTCTGGGCAAAAATATGGTACAGGTGGTCCATTGTTTTCAATTTTCCAACATATAATTTCCTCTTTTAAGTTCTGAGAGCTTCCTCTTCCAAGACCTTAGTTTTTAGAGGAATCCACTAAGATTAGCTAATATATTTCCACTTGCTAAGGAAGCCTTGGAGAACTGTTCTATCTTTTGATGATCATATATTGTCTACTGGAATGGGCAGCCATAACAAACTTAATAAACTAAATAAAATTATATGTATATTTATATACATATATAATGTAAAATGATCAACCAAAGAAGGAGACAAGATACACACCATTGTATTTAATATAACAGTGTGTGTAACAATCCTGATACTGTATGTGATATTAGTACAGGAGCTGCCTATAAGGAGCCATGTACTCAGTTGGTTATGAGTTAAAGGTAGTGTAATATATAACATCTACGTACTTCTTCATCAATGGACAAATAATTCTTCCATTTCACCAATATTAAAAAGGACAACAAAAACAACACACTAAAAGTACTGAAGTGTCAGCTCAATTCATATTTCAGAAAGTTTATTTCAGTGGGATATAAATTGGTGGCATTGACTGCATATCTTGATTTAGCTAGACTTTGATCAATCTATTCCCCCGTTTTCTTCCATTGCTACAACTTCAATTCATATCCTCTCTGTTTAATAACATTCCAAAATCAATTCTTTTCCATTACAGCAAGACTATTTGTACAATCTTTTAGTAGCAATTAGCTAAATATGCACAATAAAGTTGATATATCTGGAAATTGGTGTTTCATTTGAAATTTAGAAAAAAATATGTTAGTGTTTATGAACTTTGCAAACAAAATTATTTTGGGTGTTTATGGGGAAAAATGAAAGAGGAAACTCTTTTTGCAATATGTTGAAATATTTTGTTTGGACTGTAGGATACATTGGCAATTGGTGTCTTAAAGTGATGTCAGCTGACAACCTATTACAAAAATGTATGGAAGAGGCTGCAACTCTCTATATACATGGAATCAATGGGACTCCCTTTTAAGTATATTAACAAAAGATTGCATTGTAAATCAGATAATTCTAAGCAAAGATAGCTTGTCAGAGAGGCTTAGTAACAAGTTGAGTGTTGGTCCACCATATGGAAATATTGCTGTTATTCACAAATGAAAAGCCGTGTTCTTCTGGCTTTTGCTTTTCAATGTATAATTTTCTGTTAGCAGTTCTCATGCCCAATGCAGGGATCTGTCATCAGTAATGAATAATGTACTGGAGTGACACTTTTTGTTTAGAAAAATAATAAAAAGCCTCATTTGTCTACAGTTTGGAAGATAAGACATATGAATACAGTGATGCTGTCAGGGATAACAAGCACCATGCTCTGCCTCCTTGTGTAGGGGCATAATTATACGATCCAACTTTGTTTGATGGGTTGGTTTTTTGTTTTTTTACTTTGCAGTTTTAAAATGGAAGGCCCTCCCTTTTGGTTTGTAATAATAGTTAATCTGTAGAAAATCATTTCTTTTATTAATACACAAATTTCATGCAGTTACTCTCTTGGTGCTTGCATCTTAAATAACTATCTATTAAGCTGCCACCAAATTCAATTATTACTATGTCTATGTGTGGACTCTTCATGCGCCAAGTAAGATTGATTGGCAGTAACAAGAGAGTACACAAGATAAAGTATTGATGTGTTGTACAATCAGTAGTCTTCAGTGTTATAAGCATGGATAAGGAAAAATCCTGGAAGAGAGATCAGTCAATGGCTATTGACCAGGATATTAGCTGTGGTGGTGCAGTGGTTAGAATGCAATTCTGCAGGCAATTTATGATGACTGCTTATTGCCAGCAGTTCAGCAGTTCAAATCTCACTGGCTCAGCCTTCCATTCTTCTGAGGTCAGTAAAATGAGGACCCAGATGGTTGGGGGCAATAAGCTGACTCTGTACACCACTTAGAACAAGCTGTAAAGCACTTTGAAGTGGTATATAATAACGGCTTTGGGTGCTGCCCGGACTAGAAAGGCTTGAGCAAACCTGTCCAGTCCGGGCGAAAAAAAGCCCCAAAACCCAAACCTTGTGGCTTTGGGAGGTGCCCAGACTGGAAAGGCTTCTCCCCAGACCTTTCCAGTCTGGGTGAAAAAAAAAACCAAAGCCATGGGGTGAACTTTGTGGCTTTGGGAAGTTTTTGTGCTGAAAAAACTGCAGTGACTGAGTGGGCGTGGTCAACTCAATGACATCATTCACAGCAAGGTGCCACCCCACCTTGCCATGCCCACCTTGCCATGAGTGACATTGAGTTGGCCCTACCCATTCAGTCACATGACCCTCCCCCACAAAGCCATGCCCACATTTGAATCCCACCACTGATATATAGGTCTAAGTGCTATTGCTATAGTAAAAAATTGGACTTATGGGTTCAGAATGATTTGCAAATATTAAATCAAACAAACGCTTGTATTTGGATGGCCTCTTCTCCACATGGTATATGGGCCATTTTTAGTCCAATCCACCACTTTTTATGTTCTTTAATGTGCGTAAAAATATTGAAAACAAATTTGTCAGCTCTAAAAGTACAGATGATGCTTTAGGGAACACTTTTTAAAAAGATCATGGGGGAAATGGGAGGAGTTGGGACAGACGATGCTGAAAGGTTTTCAATGAATATGTATTATTTATAGATATCCTGGGGAAAATGTAATATGGAAAAATCAATATGCGTTCATGAAACTCATATTCCCAATTCCAAGACAGTTGCAGTGAAATAAGGTGTCAGAAGAAAAATCAATCCAAATAAGCAAATACGATACATGCCAAACATGAAAGCCATCTGCTCTAACTAGGAATTTCTTTTCAGCTACTGATGAAACAGTTGGGAACCCTCTGTCTTTAGCAAAATTCATCCAAGAAGAAGTTATTAGGGCAGAACATTATAGTAGTATTTTTTCCTTAATAGCAAACTGTAATGCAGGTAGTCCTCAATTTATGGCCACAATTGAGCCCAACATTTCTGTTGCTAAATGTGACAGTTATTATGTGAGATTTACCCCATTTTACAACCTTTACAATCTTTGGCAACCTACAACCTGACAAACTTTACTTGTTCGAAGGTTACAAAACCTGATCTCATGACCCCCAGGACACTGCAACCATCATAAATGTGAGTCAATTGCCAGGTATCTGAATTTTTATTGTTTGACCACATGGATGCCACAATGGTCATAAGTGTGAGAAATGGTTATAAGGCACTTTTTTCAGTGCTGTTGTAGCTTTGAATGGTCACTAAACAAACTGCTGTAAGTCGAGGACTACATGTACTGCACATGGAGAAAAATGAAAGGCCAGGATTTCATGTGAAATAAAGACAAAGAAAGAGCCATTCTCAGAGGTAATTGGATAGCAAAACAGCACATCAGAGGAGAAGTGGCAATTTCATTCATAGATGTAAATATTAATATGTTCTCACTAAAGTTATGTCATAAGTTTCATTTCATCTTCACTGTCAGAGGTGGCTTCGTTTCCTCAACTAGTACTGTCACTATAGCAATAATCTGTCATGTAAGTGTGTTTGGTATTTTCAGTGGGAGGATCCTTACTGTGTCTGTGCAGGGAAGAACTCCACGCCTTCTATTCTATTCCTGTGATGGCTCCCAACTGGATCGGAAGCATTTTCTACTAAAGAGCTGTGTAGTTTTATATCTTTATTTCAATAAACTGTTTTTCTTAGATTCACGTCAAGTTTATTTTCTTAGCAATGAATCAGAGAGATCCATCTCTCCTCTACAGCTATTTTGGCTGTGTGACAAGTTAGTCATATATGTAACATATATGTTTGCATGAGTTCCCCATTGGGGAAGAGAGGCGGGATATAAATCTAATAAATCTAATAAATCTACACAAGTAAGAACTTGGCCTTCAGTTTTGCTAGAGTCAGAATAGAAAAATCAAAGACCTTTCTATTTTATTTATTTATTTATTTATTTATTTATTTATTTATGTTATTCAAATTTGTAGGCGACCCAATCCCGTAGGACTCAGGGTGGCTCACAACAATAAAAACACAACCATAAAAACATTAAAACATTAATAAACAATTAAAACATTAAAAATCAGACAAATTCCACATAGACAGGGATGATGTCATTTATTTCCATTATTCAAAAGATGTTTGAGGGAAAGGAAAGAACAATAAGACCTTCAATTTTAATCCTGTCCATGAGATTTGCAAGAATACCACCAAGTACCACATCAAGATCTAATGAGAAACCAAACATAGCCAAAACCTTTGGTACTGACATAATAAAATATAAAAATTACAAACATATACATAGCATCCTATCTGATTGAATGACTGGCTTTATCTCCAACACACGTATTCTGAAAATTGTCTGATTTTATATGTGAATAAGTGCTGTGGTGAGTCACTTGCCAGGTTAAGCTGGAGTAAGATCTTGCAAACATCTTGTTGCTATTCCTGATGCTTTGAAGGAGCATTGTCCCAATTGAATTCATTTTTTTTTCACCAGAGAATTTTTAAAAAATGTTAACATCCTAGAGATTATGCAGAGAAAAGGAAGATCAGCCTCTTTGTCAGAGGTTGAAAATGATCTTTGGATAGCTACATACCATGCTAGAGGTAATGAGTATAATCAGGTTTATTAGAAAGTAAAAGTATGTCTTAGTGAGACAAATCTGGATACAAACTGCTTGAACTTGGGGCAAGCCGCTTATATATGCGGGGGGCAACATCTCCCACTACAGGTGCCTTAGGTGACACATGTGACATGCTGCCACCTAGTGACACATTGGGAGTAGTACGTTTTGTGTGATACTCTTTGACACACTTTCTTTGTTAAGCATTTAGAAAGTGCTCCAACTGCTATATACAAGCCGAACTGATAAAAGAGTTTGTTCCCTACCCCCATCCCATCTTCATTCAAGAAATGCATTAGCATTTCAAGAGTCCTGGTGATGCTGTGGTTTGAATGCAGTAAGGTAAAGGTAAAGGTTGTCCTCACACCTATGTGCTAGTCAGTCCTGACACAAGGGGGCAGTGCTCGTCTTTGTTTCAAATCCGAAGAGCCAGCTCTGTCCAAAGACATCTCTGTGGTCAAGTGGCTGGCATGACTAAATGCTTCTCAGCTCCTTCGTACCTTGGATGAAGCTCAGCATCTTAGCCGCTGAACCACTGCATCCCTATAGAATACAGTATTGCAGGCTAACTCTGCCCATTGCAAAGAGTTCAATTCTTACCAGCTCAAGGTTGATTCAGTCTTCCATCCTTCTGAGGTCAGTAAAATGAGGACCCAGATTTTGGGGACCAATATGCTGACTCTGTGAATTGCTTAGAGAGGGCTGTAAAACACTGTAAAGCAGTATATAAGTCTAAGTGCTATTGCTATTGCTATTAGTTTAATTGAATAGCAGAGTTAGAAGGGACCTTGGGAGTCTTCTATTTAAATCCCTTTCTCAAGAAGGAAACCCTAAACCATTCCAAATAAATGGTTGCTCAATTTCTTCTTGAAAACCTCCAACATTGAAGCTTGTTTCATTCTATTCTTGAGTTATTTTAAGCTGGGGGTGGAGGGTGGAATACAAGCAAATTACTGTGAGATATTGGCATCCTCAAACTATTGATAGAGGTAATCAGCAGATCTATAGTCTGGTACTAAGTATCATTTGTTAATGGCCTGTTTCATTGTTTGATAGGCTGTTGCACTATGCTATATATTGCAATTTCAACTGCTTTGGATTAAATGGCTTTTATTAGTACACAAGTAATGGTGGCCCAACTCCACTGGCTTTCTCTTCAAGGTTTATGTTCTATGGTCTTCTTTTATGGATCACTTTTATTCCCTGGACTTAGCAATTTTACTAAGATGTAATCACCAATGGATGGTACATGTTATATTCAGTAATTTCATAATTATCTTTGTAGTGCAAATTCTGCCACAAAATACCTTGTTTATACTCTGTTCTTACATTGAATGCATAAACATACATATGTTAAAATATTTGAATAAGCTAAACCAGAGATGGCAAACCTTCTAGGGACCGAGTGCCCAAACTGCAACCCAAAACCCACTTGTTTATCACAAAGTGCCAACATGGAAATTTAGCCTGAATACTGAGGCTTTACTACCTAAAATAATGATAAATAAGGCATAGTTCAGCTAATTGTTCTAAGAAAAATGTGATAAATGCACTTTTATTCCCCTTCATTATTTTCTGCTTTTGAAATATTACGTTTAGCAACAATAAAAAAAGGAAAATGTTTGTAATATCATTTTTCTCTTTTCCCTCCCTCTCTCTTTTCCCCTCTCTTTCTCTCCCTCTCTCCCACTCTTTCCCTTTCTTTCTCACCCTTTTCATCCCTCTTTTTTTTTCTCTCCCTCCCTCCCTCTCTCTCCCCCCTCTCTCTCTTTGCCTCCCTCTGTAGCTTTGGAAGCCGTATTTTACTTAGGAGCTTCCATGCTGCCACATTTTAGTGCCTGGGAATTTGGGAGGGAGGATATTATAGTGAGGTGGAATTTTAGACATAACAACATTAATCTTCTGAGTCAAGGACATGTCTTCCTGCATCTGGCAAGGAGTGGCTGGAGGGATGTCTCCAGTTGGGATGACTGGTAGTTGGACGATGTGATGGACTGATGGGTGCAGGGGATGGGTTTTTTATTTTCAATTATGAAGGGAAAACCCGGAACTCTCAGATTCGGGTTTTCCCAGATGTGCCAATATGACAATTCTAATAAAATGGAACTTTGAGAGAATGCTTGTCTTGGAATTTATTGGGTTGAAGTTTGTTACCTGGAATGCTGACACCTCCTCTCTCTCTCTTTCCCTCTCTCCCTGTCTCTCTTTTTATCTTTCCCTTTCTGTGTCTCTCTCTCTCTTTCCCTACCTCTCTTTTCCTCTCTCTCCCTCCCTCCCTCTTCTGTCTCTTTCCCTTTCTATTTCTCTCCCTCCCTCACTCCCCATCTCTCTCCCCCACAGGGGGGAAGAAAGCCCTGAACTGGTGCTTGGTGGTGGGAATCCCAGGAGCAGCGCGCTGATGATCAGCTGGTTGGCAGAGAGCCAAACATCAGTTGTCCAGCAGGAGGTGGAGCATCACAACACCAGCTGCTCTGCAGGAAAAGCAACTGACATCCGGAAGGTGGAAGCAAGCCCACAACAACACAGGGTGCCATTGTGGCTCCAGGAGAAGGGGACCCCATGAGGTCATGAACTCACTGAATGCCTATGCTAATGCTTACTTGACTAATGTACTCTTTCCTTTAGATTATGTTTGCTGTAGGTTGGCTGGCTGCTTAACTGACTGATGGAAAGAGAAGAGCTCAACATTGGCAAGATAAACAGAGCAGAAATGGAGGAATAAGCAGGATCATATTTCCTAGGAAGACAAGTTGACCAAATGCTATCAAAATGGCAGCAGGGCTGGTAGGATAACATTTGAAATGACAAATTTTAACAGGAAGGACTTATATGATCCTGAGCCACCATGGCAGCTTCATAGAAGAAAAATATGTTGGACTGTTTGCTAAGGACTGTTTGCTTACGAGTTCATGACCAGATGATCCTTCTTCAGCATCCTGTGCCAATCTAAATGTTATGTTAATTGTTCAACATAGCATTTAGATTGCCACAGGATGTTCCTAATACTAAAAATAATGTTATTCTTAGCTATTCTATCTAGCCCTGTTCCCCCCTACCTTACCAGTTTCCCTCAGAGTCATAGGAATCATCATTTAGTTTGGTTCATTTTCACCTGTAAACCTCTGGAGTAAAAAATTGGCAGGTAATGTGTCCAGGATAGTTGAACCTCAAGGAAGTAGTGGTGGTTGTGATGACAATATTTGAAAGAGAAGCACTTCAAATTTTCACTGATCATAAACTTTTTTTTAAAGAAATATTATTTTTAAAAAAGAAGGTTCAAACAAAAATGGACTTTTCAGGTGTTGTCTGCTGGATTTTGTCCAAGGAATTTTCCTACCTCAATATTTATTTATTTATTTATTCGATTTATACCCCGCCTCTCTTCCCTGATCAAGGGGAACTCTTATATTTAAAAGAATGCAAGATTTTCTTTCCTTTATTTTCCTTTTCTGTTCTAACGATACTGTTCTAATAACAAATTTCTTGCTGATGCTGTGGATTTCTTGCAGGGTCAGTATGTTAACTTTACAATAATCATTCCTGCTTCACATTATCTCCTCTTTCATTTGTCCCTTACAGCACTCATGTCTATTTAAAGAAACAAGAGGCAGGATTTCATATAGAAGCCCTACTGCTTATTATTTATTGACTTCCACAGTGTATGCAAAAAAAATCAAGGTAACATTCATTAAATTCCAATTAGGATTCTTCATTTTATGTATTTTGATGATAAATGCAATACTGAGCAAAGCACATCTATGGCAATGATCAAGCTATGTACATATCTCTTTATAGCCATAAAGAAGTCTTTATTGTATAAAGATACTGCCCTGAAAATACAAAATGATCTTCTATTTTTTTACTTGATCATAGCCAGTAGGCAAGACTTAATAGACAAAGTGAAAGTCACTGGAACTTTGAAGAAAAGTGATTGCAATATTAAGGGAAACTAAAGCTAAGTGTAATAAAGCAAATGTTCTGGCCTTCAAGGCATTAATAAACTTCAAATATTGATGATTCCAAGGCAAGAGAAAGTAATGGGGAAAAGAATTGAAGATGGGTGGAAGTTCCAGAAAAAAAAATATTACAGTCACCACAAAGACAGTTCTAAATGAATAAAAATATGGAAGGCAGCAGAGGAAGCCAATGTGGTCTCAAAAAGGCTCAATAAAGATCTAAAAATAAAAAAGGACACATAGGAGGGATAAAAGAAGACAAATGAATACAGAAAGCCTAGATTTGTAAAATAGGTGTCATGAAAGCTGAAGTTCAAAATGAATTTAGTGGAAGATGCAAAGAGCAACAAAAGGGACTTCTTTAGATATGTTCAAAATTAAAAGAGAAGTAAAGAAATTATATACTACCTGCTCTTGGTGAAAATGGCAAAAAAGGTTAAGGTAACAAAGTAGCAGCAGCACTATTAAAATCCTATTTTGACTGTGTCTTCTGACAAGTGAATGTGTATTTTATCAGTCCATTGGGAACAGGTGGAAGAAACAGGATTTCAGCTCAACTTTGATAGAAACATGAAGAATACCTACTGGTCTTAAATGAATTCAATTTTGTAGCACCAGATAGATTGAATCCCATTGTTAAGAAGAAATGTGCTCTCAACCAATATCCATTATCTTTGAGAAATGCTGAAAATAGATGCTAGGCAACTGAAAGATGGAAAATATTGTCCCTATTTTATTGGCTTTCATCACTACATCTGGGCATGTGTTCAGAACATGCATGCTTCCTCTGATTTAGAAGTTATGTAACACTAAACATCTTCAAAGCATTGGCACCTAGCCTAAAACATCCTATGTTCGCATAATCTAGAGGCTTGCTATAGTTGTGAAATTGTTCCTAAGAAGCCATGGCTGCATCACCATGGGGTTCGGAATGTATGGCAGAGCTTATGAAATCATTATGTTGATAATGATTTGATGGTTTTTAGGTTTTACCTTGGTGGCTGATTATGTAGTATGTATTTATGACGCTTATGATGTAATTAACTGACATTGGATATAGAGTTATTTGCCAGGTACAAAAACCAAAAAACAGATTGTGAGATCACTTCTCCCATAGTTAGAACCCCCCAAGGAAGAAATTCAAAAATGACCTGAAACACCTTGATCATTTATCCCATTTAGTGGTGATTCTTGCTTTTTTCTATTTGTTTCTATGTCTATTTCCATCTGTTTAGAATCGGTTTATGAGACGCGCAGACAACTTAGAATCTGGCTTGGACTAATGGTGGATGTCATAAGAAATAATGCTGGAGGCAGAATGCGGGCTGTCTGCCATCTCTTCCATAAAGTTAAAATGGTAAATCAAGCAGTCAAATATATGAATTATTTTCCTCTGCAAAGTATGAGTATTTATGTGATTCTCTATGATCTATAGTATATCTGCACTATCAGAAGAGACTGCTGTCCCACCTTCACTTGGTATAATGCCACTCGTTCAGCATCAGTGTCATGATTAATAGCCTTTCTCTGATAGCAGAACTCTCTGAAGAATGTGAGAGAATTTTGCTTGATCTTCCAGTGACATTTATATTTTGTGAAGGATTGCAGTTTCTTCTCCTAAGGCTGGCTTAGGAGAAGGTGGCAAGCATGCATGCGCACACACACATTTTCGGTTCTGCACTAAGCGAACCAGTTGTTACAGTATGTGCAGCCCACCTTTGCATGTACATCAATATCAGTACACAGCCACAGTATTCTGGCCTGTGCATTGGCTATTTATTCACTTCTCTCCAATTTAAAATGCCAGTTCTGAGCATTAAAGCCATATATGACTTGGAACAAAGGTATTTCCTACATTGTCTCCTCCACTTAGTTCCAGCTTGCCCAGTGCAAAGTTCTCAGGAGAATCTGTAGCAATCTTCCATTTCTGAGTGTTCGAGAGAATTGGAGGCCATTAATGTCATCTCTCCACGGTGGCATTGTTGATAGATTCTTCCATATAGAATTCAAGCGATTATTCCCCTGCCCCAAATATTTGCATGTTTAAGCATTGCAAATTGTTTGAGATAAATATTGATATAACAGATAGTTAAAAATTCCAATGAGGGAATAAAAAACGTGAATGATTTCAAGTTTGATATAAAAGAGGGATTTTGATCTTAATACCTTTATTAGTTACTAGTTATAGTGCCAATTTATTTTTAACATTGTTATTGCACATTGATGTGTTTTTATCTCTTAATTGTAAGCCATTCAGAATGTTGTACAAGATGGGCAGCTACAAAAATGTTTTAAATAAATAAATGTTAGGATTGCTAAATTATTAAGAGACTTCTTTATGGAAAGAGCAAACGCTCAGTTTTCTATATGTACTATAAATTACTGTTCTCTTTTGATGATGACAGTTTTAATTTCTCTTACTTTCTGCCTTATCACACATTGTGGCTTCTATATCTCTATAGAATCCTAATGAAAAATGATCCAAAGAATCATTAAAGACACATTTTATGTGACTTTTTTATATCATTGTAAGGGTTTAATTCCTCTTTTACTTGTAATTCCTCAGTATATTCAGCATTAAATACTGCAAGGCTAATTTAGGAAATATTTATTTATTTATTTATTTGTTTGTTTGTTTGTTTGTTTGTTTGTTTATTTGTTTATTTATTTATCTTATTAGATTTATACCCTGCCTCTCTTCCCCAGTCACTGTTGGGACAGTAGCAATTAAAAAAAAAACTTACGTTGACATAATCATACTTTAAAAATAGCAGCAGAGGTGTATTTCTTAACTTCATATTATGATTGGTCACATAGTCAGGAAAAGGTTTAGGCTATATTTGGCATTTTTATTCACCTATCAAGTCCTTTCTAAGGATCTGAGATAAGTAACTGTTGTTTGATGGTATTGAAAGTATTGTCACAGTGTGTAAGCCATTGCAAGTAAACCTGCCTTTTACAGTTGACTAATGGTGGCTTTGTTAATGCCAATGATGTTCAAGCAATGCTCCAGTTGTTTTCAGATTGCATCCAAGGTGCTTATTACTGTTGGTCCTATCTTCGCTGCCTTTTACACTATCTTTGCTTTATTTTTGCTTTCTTTTACTTCTATTTTCAAGTCTTTGCATTTTGTGATTTTCTCCAGTTCTTTCTCTTCAGTTCTTCTGCGTCACATACTGCAACATTTTATTTATTTATTTATTTTTATCTAATTTGTACCCCGTCTTTCTTCCCTAACAAGGGAACACAAGGCGACTGACA
>JANHGC010002041.1:37645-55109 GCA_027560395.1 Boaedon fuliginosus
TTCAATTTAATTTTTTTTTTTAAAAAAAAGATCTCCTTCCTTAATTTTATTTCCTTTGGGATGGTTTGGGTCCTGAACTCATTGTGAGATCTTCAAACACATAATAAGAATTAATCACCATTAGTTCGCTATTTTAACAGCTGCTTGCTACCTCCATAGCCCAGTGCAGCTGCAAACTTCTCTCCCTTTGCTGACATCATAATCCCATTACGGCTGCAAACTTACATACATAAAATGCAGATTTAAGCTTTTCTCCTTCCCTCCCTCCTTCTCTCTGTTTCAAAAACAACTTCTACTTCTTAATTGCTTGAACCGCTATCAGAGACATAAAATCCGTTCTCACTTGGCAGCTCGTCTTCTTGCGGGGTTGAACTTCGAAGCGTGCTCCTTGGCTGCTGGCTTTATTACTAGACCCAAATGTAAGTCTGTAACTAGCTGACTGGGATTCAGATGCCCAACTTACAGGCTGAGTTTTCCAGACGTGGCAGCTGGGTCTGTTGATTCCTTCCTCCACCTTTTCCCTGTACCCTTTGCTGGGAAATATTTTATGAGCCTACCAACTGCCATGATCTATGCATAAATCTATGGTTATCTGTTTTATAGTGAGGGAGTCAAGATACCTCCTTGAGCCCAGAGGGGCAAAACATTTGGCTGTGTAACGCTGATTGTTCCCCAGCCCATGTTCAGAAAAGATTGGAAGGGAAGTGGGGGGGAGTTATTCAGATTCGGCTAATGAGGGAGGCAGGACCATCCCAAGACATTCTGTAGCTGAAGGAAAGGGATAAGTCACCTCTCTGGGTATAGGCAGTGATTGATAAGGTGTCACTTTTCAATCTACGGTGACTCTACAAGTCAGCCAAATCTGCAAAGCTCTTGGTGCTAAATGTGTGAAATCCACTTCAAACATTTAACACGTGAAACTTAGCTTATCGTATAGCCCGTTAGAAAAACTCCTATTGAGTATATTCTGAATGCAGGTAATCCTCAACTTACGACCACAATCGAGCCCAACATGTATGTCATTAAGCGAAAGACTTCTTAAGTGAGTTTTGCCCTGTTAGTAACAGGGATGTTTGAGTGAATCTGGTTTCCCCGTTGACTTTGCTTATCAGAAGATGGCAAAAAAAAAAAAAGAGGAATCACATGACTCCACCACCATCATGAATTTGAGTCAGTTGTCAAGTATACGCATGTTGATCCAATGACCATGGAGATGCTACAAGGGTTGCGAAGTGTGAAAAAATGGTCACAAGTCACTTTTTTTCAGTGCTGTTGTAACTTTGGATGGTCACTAAGTGAACCATTGTAAGTCTACAGGTAGTGGACTACCTGTATGGGTTTTTTAGTTTTGTCACTGCTTCCAGCACACTCTTGAGAAATGCAGAACTCCTCAGCAGGAGACATCCCAGGAGAAAAAGACCATGGCTGTTTCTGCTATCCACTTCCTTTCAGGAGGCTGCCTTCCAAGACAGAGTCAGCTCTGTAGGAAGCAGAATTCTGTGTGAGGTCCTAAAGAGCACCAGAAGAAAATCATTAGGAACCCTTGAATAGGTACATGTTTGAAAGAGAGGTGGAATTTGTAGGAGTACCAAATCCTATTTATCCAAGCAAAGCGGAGGAGAACTTACAATATAGTTGGATCAGGTTTTCTTATTTTGTTGGTTGCTGGTTTGTTGTTGTTGTTTTTACTTGCATAAATAGTATTTGATACCTAATTGAATTTATTGTGGCAGTTATAAATTTGCTACAGCCACTACTGCTATTAGTAAATGCTTCTGGGTGCAAATATCATTTGTACACATAGCAAGGAAACTTCCATTGAACCCGATCCAACGTTAACATGCTTTGATCTACTATCAGCTTTGTGCCCAAGTCTTCAAGCCTTAGTTCTGGACTCTATACATCTCAAATAGGCTGTGTTTGTCTGTTTGATATTTATTTATTTATTTATTTGTTTATTTAGATTTATACCCCGCCTCATTTCCCCGATCAAGATCAGTATCATATTATACTGTTTTCTTCAAACATAGGTTTTCTTTTAATTATTTCTCTGTTAAAAATAGGAGGTTTTGTTCTCCTTGCTTTCTCTTAGCTATTTTAGGATCTAGACTATAAGGTCATTTGTTCCACACTTTTCAATAGCTGTATCTTGATTCTTTTAACTCCTAAGCACTTAGATTTGAGATAGATAATTACGTTGCTTAATAGTAAATTGCACTGCAACATGCCCAGAGGGATCTGAAATAAAAGGTATTTAAAAATCTACCATGTTAGAAAAGCAAGATAATTTCAACTAATGAGATTATCAAGGATAATCAGTTTACAAAAGCCCATTATGAGCAGATTCATTGATGTCTTAAAACAGAAAAGAAGAATCCTATTTATTTTTTTAAACAAATTGCTTTTTCAAATGGAAATAGGCTGTTTCCCATTACCTTTTATTTGATGATTTTTGTAGCCCCATCTGCTGTCCAGTTTTGGAAATATCTGTTTTAGGATATGTCTATATCTAGCTATACATCTTGCTGATAATGTGCAGGAAATAAAACATTTTATACAAATACAACCTTTCTGGTGCTAAGGAAACTTGTAACATTCTGGTATTCGAATATATCTCATTTTCTTTGTAATGTGGAAATCTATAGCAGTGACTATTTCTACTCATTACTTAACGGAAAAATAGTTGTACTGATAATTGAAACATCTATGATAAGAATGTAAGTTTTTCTCACTTTTACTTAGACTGGACTGGGCAGATTGTATTTTCTCCTTCATGACTCCAACTTATTTTATGCTTGTACAGATATGAAAACTATGTGGGAAGACACATGAGAATGTAGGAAAAGTCACACTGCTTGCAAGAAAAAGTAAAAATGGCTTTTTATGCATTTATGTAAGTTTATAACTAGAACCCATACTGATTAGTGTAACAGTGTTGTTTGTGAGAGAGAGAGGGGGGGAAGGAGGGAGGGAGGGAGAGAGAGATTTGGGTCAGGTATCATTATGCCAATGACATTACCAGGCCAGGTCAGGCTACAGATGGGAAGTCTTTAGGAACTGAAAGGGTAGAAACAAATCAGATTAAAACTCAGTAAGATGAAGAAGTTGATCATCCAGAAACACCTTGGCTCTCTGGAAACATTGATTCTGGTGGTTATTCTAGATGGGATCAAATTTCTCTTGAAGGAGAAGGTCTGTGATTGCATGTTCTCCTGGGTTCCGTGTTCCTCTGCATTTGAAGACTCTGGGCAGAGTGGGCATTCCACAGCTTCAGCTGGTATGCTACATATGGCCCAGAAAGACTTAATAATCATAGTTAACATTGTGATTATCATCACAACTACCCTCTACATAGTTCAAAAGTGCAATAGCCAGATTTCTAGCTGAAAACTCACAAGTATGGAAAGAGAATATCTTACTCACTTTGGTATCTGCCAGTAGATTTCTGAATCTAATTCAAAGTTTGTTTGTTTATTGAATTCATATAACCGCCCATCTCACTTGCAAGTTCTGGTTAGAAAGACCTCTGAGACTTCCTTACTAAATATGATTCTGCTTATTTTGTTTTGACATATACAGAAGGTCTGTTTAAGGTTCCATCCTGAAGGAAGACAGGTGTGAACCAGAAGTCAGGTCCCCATATAATAAATACATTGACCACAGGAGCTGTTCTGGTTCTCTTTGGTTTTGACATTTCAAAAAGCACTGACAATTGCTTTGTTTCACTGGGCCTTTGGCCCCCATGATAAATTGTGAATAACCATGTAGCTTTATGTTTTTTAAGATGTGGCATAGTTTTTATAGCATCTGTCTGCTTCAGGTAGAACAATGACTCCCACAAATTCAGAGGCCCAGATTCATCCTACATTAATTTAGCTTCAAATCATAATGAGAACCAGTGCAAAACAGTAGCCCCATGTTGCCCAGATAAATATTATACTGAATGTTACTGACAGGCCAAGCAGAATAAAATCCATTCACCATCTAATTTCCAATATAGGCCATGTATTGTAGTTGTTTCTTCCTCAAAATGACTGAAGACAGGAGGATCAGATGATCATATCCATCTACCTCTATGTAGTTCCTTTAATAACTACAATTTTGTCCCTATGCTGTCTCCAAAATTCATGTTTCGCCTAATTTAAAATACCTTGGAATAAGATCACCTATAACTCAACCTTAATTCAAGTTTGGTCTTCTGATACAGCTATGTTTTAAATATTATTGTTTTTATGCTTTAATGATTGTGTTTTCTCTGAAATCCATTGATGGAATGGAATGTTATAAATATCTTAAGAAATACTAAATACGTATGCAGTCAAGATCTCATGTAAAGAGGGAAATTGTTATTTCTACAGAAAAATGAGTACAATGTTAGAACAATGCAAAATTTAGACAACTGAAAAAAATAACAAGCAAATTTGAGGTAAGTGAGAGAGAGAATAAAATTTAACTTTGCTCTCTTTATTGCAGATGGAAGGAAACAAATTGAAAATGAAGCATGTGAGTTTTCTTTAGACATTAAAAGTAAGAAAAACAGTTATTTTGTGTTGTTAGAATTCTATTTGTTAGTTCTTGTAACATTTCAGAAATCATACCAAAGCAGTTTTAGTCAGAGCTATACTTTCAGACCATTTTGGAGAACTTCTACTGGAAGACATAGTAGGTCAGAGTTTTGGGAACTCTCCTAAAACTCCTAAAGCATGAGGAAACATAATTGGTGGTTTAAAGGAGCCAAGTTACTTTTCCCAGCTATTACATTGATTCTGTACAGTAAGACAATATGAACACAATACAATCGTTTTTCATTCTTCATTTCTATGCATTCTTTAAGAAAAAATGCAATATTAGCATTCTCGGCATACAGAAAGCAAAAGGGAAAGAAGATGGAACTATGGTCCATCAAGAGTCACAAAGCCTCTAAGATGTCATTGACAGAACTCAGTCAGTTTAGATAACTCTGCTAACCACAATACCCTACAACCTTATTGACTTATTCAGACACTTGTTATTTATGTAGGAGCTGTTATACAATGGCACTGCTTTATTTATTTTAGCCCTGAGCGAAAGCATTGCACAAATATCTACAGCATACCTATAAGCTAGGTTCATAACACAAGCCTTGTTATAGTTCCTGAACATTTTCCTATTTCTTCATGATGATTTCAGACCTTTCCTATCTCTTCATGATGATTTTCTGACCTTCTGTAACCTAAAATGATTTCAGACTTCTCTAAATAATACTCATGTTCTGTCTTCTTTTGATTGAATGATGAATAGCATTTAAGAGTGATTGATTGGCTAGTATTAACATGGCCAACGTGTTTAGAATGGGTCATATTCCCCCTCACCCCCATCTCCACTCTGAATCCTATGAATTTGTCCCAGGTTTCTTCCTTTCTTTGTCTCTGGCCACTGCAGCATGTTAACTTCATCCAATTGGCAAGCAAGCAGTCCCTCTGGCACTGGTACAAATGCCATTTTGTGGATTGTCCATTAAGGGGGGAAGTACAAGGGAAATGTAGCTGATCCTTCCAAAACAATAAGCACATTCTCAGTATGAAGTGTGCTGTTTTGCTTATTCTAGGGTGTGAGACTGCAGTCGTATTTTGCATTAAATGAGGATTTCAAATGGCATTTAAGCAATGATATAAATGACAGCCACTTTAGACTTTAATTATATATGTAGTTTAACATTGCTGAAGTATGTAATGCTACATCAAACCGATTTGAGTACAATTACATATGCCAGCTTTCTTCTGTTTTTTTTTTAAATCAGAATGTTCTCTCACTAAGTACAAGTAATTTTTACTTTTTATAAAGTTAGTTCTTAATCTGAATACAAACTGTATTCTCCAATTTTAAATAAAAGTAGTTGGAAAGTAAGTCCCCTTGACAATGTATTTATTTCTAATAAATAGGTTTACAAACAAAATATGGGAATATCTGCTTTATTATATAAAGAAACCATTGTGTTAAATATTTTGAAAGAAGATTTTTCTTTGTACATTTAGAAATAACTTATTTAACATGATTTGAGCTGTCTAGCTCTGACCTAGTGTTACCCTCCATAACTAAAAGACAAATATATACAGGGTTTATTTTACAGAGCCCATAAATAGAAAAGTTTCTACATTGCAGGTTTGGTTCCAATTCATGGAGGCTAACAAGAATGGTAATGGATAGTAATCAAAGTGAGCAGGTTTATTATGGCTGTCCATCATATTATATGGTTAGAAGTGATAAAGTTATTTAAATTACAAAGAGGGTACCGTTATGTAATTGCAAAGATTCTAGAATCCTTATAAAATGTATAGAGAAAAATGAGTTTTGCTATTTAATAGCTTTTCAAAGTTTTAACAACTATAGAAGAGAATATCTGTAGCTCAGAATTGAACTGCCTAGTTCACAGTGCTCTCTGGGCTTGATAGAGTGCTCAAAAATGTTTTATTACCTGATTAGGTAACATCATCAGTATGAGTGAATGTAGGGTGTGTTCCCTGTTTATATATGATAGTTTCCTCTGCCAATGGTAGCAGTGTGGCTTTCTCCTTGGTAGTTCCTTGCTTAAGATATTATTAAGATGCATTTGAGATTTTTTTTTAGATGTTTACCTCAGACAAGTATAAACGGACTTCAGAACACAAGAAAAAAATGGTAATGAAACAACTAAGCTCAGAAGCACCAAGGATTCCACAGTCTTAATAATTATACTACTGGTATTAAGTAACACTAAGAACATACCCTTGGGACTTAGGGTTAAACAGATTTTTTAAAAATCTTTTTAGTTTATTGGTCCAAGAACCCATGCATGCCTGAGACAGGTTCGTAAAAAGTTTTGTTTAGTTTAGAAAATGTAAATCAAAATTGGGTAACTGAACTTCTGGGTATCAAACATGAAAGCTAATGCCTCATTTTCATGACTTGGTAATTAGGTAAAAATGAAAATACAATGACACTAATTATTCGTAAGGAAATAATATTATAATAAACACTCATATAAATCTAAGGCATACATCAAGAGCTTGATTATAAGTGCATGTTATTAACAAAACTACCATAAATTTTCTAAAAGAAAAGCATATTCCAAAAACCATATGCCAATAAGTTTTTCGAGGTATACTTTGCATTGTAAAAAAAGTTGTTTTAAAGTTGGAGAATTATACCTCTATATTAATCCATGATCTTTATATACAGCTTATCTATGAATATTTCAGCCATAACACTAAATTTCTCGTGCTTTTGTACAGGTAACTTGGCACTTTTGGGAATTCCCAGGTGCAGTATAAGTTCAGTGGAACCTTACAAGTGGCACAGCTTATATTTCGAGGCATCAATTATATCGGTTCCCTGATTCATGAACACATAAATAGACATATCAACTACTCCTCAAGGGAATATTGCCGCATTCGTTGTGATTGGAAAAATATTATCAAAGGTCTTAAATTAGGTGAGTGTCTATCAAAGATATGCATTTCAGTTGAAAGCAAAGGGAGGAATTACAAATAATGGCTTCAGTTGCAATAGGTATTACAAATGATGAAAGCAGGAAAACGAAGGGGATGGATGCAAATTCTGTGGATCTGACTATAGCATTTCTCCAGTTATATACTTGTTATTCTACAAATGGCACCAGATCATCACTAGCAGGGAGAACAACAGAATGGTTGTTTTTGATAGCGAATGCTTGGAAGATGCAGTGTTTTATCATCCCTTACTTGAGCTCTGGTTTTTTAAAAAAGAAATCCAAAATCAGTACAATGTTTTCCTTTCCTCACTCCCCTTTTCACAAGGAATTTGGGGTTCCTTGTGTTACATTTAGATTTAGATAAATATATATTTGGGTTGATCAATAGAATGGCTATCTTCAATTATAAGAGAAGTGTGTATTTTGCTTGGCTCTTTTTATTATTTAGCAGTTAAAATGCACAAAGGAAAACCCGAGGCAGATATGTTCCCCTTTTTTCTGCATTTGAAACTTGCAGCCATTCAGTAGCTGATTAAGAAGGGTGCAGAAATTCAAGATTCCCCCACCTACCCCTCACTATTCAGAAAGAGATTCTGTCACATGTACCAATGTTTGATCAGCAAGAGTGCCTCTCGAAAGACATACATTTGAGGAAACATTTAGCAAGCAGCATAGTACATTAGTGTCACAAACACTTTATGGTACCGAACAGGCTAGCCACAGAAGTTATCCAGATGAACAGGGTGAAAACATATAGTAGCAACAGTGCTTGTGTATAAAAGTGTCATGTCTTGGGGGGGAAAGAAAAAAAAATACGTGAAGCAAAAGAACAAAGATGCAGTTGGAATGAAGTCAAGCTCCACACTTAATGCTGATGACGAGACAAAAAGAACATTTATAGGAAGCTTATACATCCATACCTTTCAGGATGATTCTCCATGAATTTTAGGAAATTCCTTTCAATCTAAGGAGAGGTCAGCTTTGCAGATTCCTGCAGCAGGAATAACAGAGGCATTACAGAACTGAAGTGTGTATGGATGTGTGGGAGTGTGTAGTGATTGTACTGAACGACAATCTCTATGCATGTTTATTATTTTTTTTTAAAAGAGCTTCATTTGGAACTGCAGTTACTTAGAGATTGGAGACATTCTTAAGTAAATACTGCTGACATTTAGATAGTTAAGGGATCCTATTCAAGCAACAAACGATGACTTGTTTTTATCTGCAAAAAAATTCACAGCAGCAGCAGCTCTCTGAAAGAAAGTTAGGTGGAGGTTGATCACAATTGTTCTTTTGTTTTAGGATATGCCCCCATCATTATTCTTATTTTATTACTTCACTTCATTTTTTTAAAATGTATTCCATTAACCTCTGCTTTTACAGCTGGGTTTTAGAGTAATGTTTAGAAATTAAAAAATAATAGCAACCACCTCATAATAGTGGCAGCTAATAGCAAATCAACATGGGAGAGATTTTCAACACAGGATATTCTTTTTTTTAAAAAAAAAAAAATAGAAGCAGGCACCCTGGAAACTTCTTAGAAATAGAATAGAAATTGTCAAACGAGTTTTCAATACTTTTGAAAACTTCTATTAGCAGATGCTTAGCTTTCAAAAAGGTAATATAAAATCAGGCCTGCAATCATCATAACCCCCCTCCCCAAATGGGTGTGGGGGGGAATCTCAATCCTCAAATAAATTCTTGTTTAGTTCTCTTCATGTAATATTGTTCCCTGGTGTTAATTACATTTAAATGGGAGAGTCCTAGTTTGGCATCATTCATTTGGCTTGAAAAGTACTTCCCAATTTATCATACCTGTCAACCTCTGTGCATCACAGGCTAATACTTTATTAAGAAAAAAACCATCGGGGAGCTACTGATCCCATTTAAGTACATTGGGCAGAATGTACAACTAATTAAAAAGCATATTTTACATTATTAATTTTTGAGTTTCACTTAATGAATGTGAAATGACAAGGCTACTATTTTTATATTCAAGCTCTCTGGGCTTCTTAGTTGAGGGAATTAAATTCTACCGATTTTTACAAAGATGTTGCTCCAGAGAATTGTTATCAAAAAAGCTCCACTTTTTTTTTCTTTTTCTTTTTTAGCTATGTCTTTTTATTTTTAAGGAGAGCCAAGAAGAGTTCACTGGATGTTGTTGCTGGGTCGTGGTTGCTTTCAGCCAGAACGATAAAAGTACTTTAGATGAGGTATAAAATATGGTTTTTAAATTATATTATGATTTGCAAACAGTAAAATATAATTGCAGTGCAGTTGAGAGAGCACAAAAACATCTAGTCTTTATTGTATAAGACAATGTGATAAAATATTTTACAGCCAAAAGCTCATTTTGCATCTGGAAAATTGTATAAACTGATATCTGGGGAGGGGGAAGGGGGAATCTCATTAAAAGTAAAGTTTTTTTTTTAATATTCTTAAAATAAAGCAATAGACTATAATTGCAAATTTTCTCCCACTCAGACTTTATTAAATTGCATAACTGTTCAAATATCTAATATTCTCTTTAAAGCAAGGCATAAAATAAGAGCACTCCGGCAGGCTGATGTAAATTGATGCCAGGATTTTTAATTTTTTTAAAAAAATATTGTTTGAGTATGGGATTACATGCTACAAACCTTGATTCGGCATGTTGGATTCGAAATGTAGTGGTACAGTTTTTAGTAAGCAGCATTCGATGTTGTGTTATTTAAAACATTGCCAGGTGGAGGCTGGCACCATACAGCATTTGAGTACCACATAACAACACATTTTTATAGGGTTGGGGGGAGAGAGATTCAGTCCTTCCCCCCCCCACCCCCAAATGTGCTTACAATTAGCTCTCTGTATTTTTATTGTCTTTTTTTTCTCCTAACCACAAAACTCTCACTGGAGGCAAAGCTTAACGGCTGAGCTTTCCTCGTGTAAATATTAGGAAATTACATTTGTACAAACTGCAGGACTTCGTCAAGAAGAGCTGGAGCCTCTCCAAGGCAAATTAATCAGGATAAAGTTGCTCTCTGTTCAACATGACCATAGTTTATTTTCTGAAGGTATTAATTTGTCAACAGTTTGCCTGCTTTGCTGTGACTCATGCAAATGGCATTCAAGGAAGACACAAACTCAGTCCTTCCGGATATACCTTGTACTTTCACAGAGGCAGTTCCAGCAATTCAAAAATACTAGATGGCCGAATTCCCAGGATATGATTTGGTGCAAAAGGCTTGAATCTTTTGCAAAGAGACAAACATTGCTTCTGAAACCAGAAAACAGTGTGTCCTCCTTTTAGAAATAAACACACAGACTAACTGATTTACAGTAATGCTGTGAACTTTAATCTGATGTTTTAAAATGGTCACAGATACTCTGCTCTGTAAGTAAACAATTTTCTAAATGAAAACCAACAATTTTAAAATCCGTTCTCTTACTGCTGTCTTCCAGATGACGCCGCATTATTTCTCACTGTAACCTGCTCCCCCGCAAGCAACAATTACAATTCATTGTTCTCTTTCTGGAATGCAGAAAAATGCATGAGGGGATCAGTTTTTAGACTTGCCAGATCTCTTTCTCTTGCCAAATGTCATAATGACTTGTCGACAAAACAAATCTTACTTATGACTGGTACTGTAGATGCCACTAGGAAATGCAGAATTCTTTCAAATCCTCTCGCAAGGACAGATATTTTTTCAGGATTCTGATCCCCTCTTGATTTTGATTTTTATTATTAATGTGCAATTTTATTCAAATTAATGGATACAGTCCAATCCGAATGTTTATCTTAAGATGGTAGCTAACTTTTAATACTTGTATAATTAGGTCTGATTCAGATGGGGAAGCTCAAAATATTCATGTCACTAGATGCTGATTGTTTAATAAAGTCATCTCATTAGGAAATGAAAATACATTAGTATTAGATTTCCTCCTCCTTTTTTTGGTCCTTTCAAAATCTCAGTTGTTCCCTTTTCTTTTAACATAGTTAATATTAATATAGGGGCCCAAATAGTATTGATGCTGCTCTTATTTTATTTGCTATGTTCACAGTTTTATTATTTAAGAATTCAGTTGTTGCCAAGTATTAATCAATATATTATGCTGCTCAGTTGGGCAAGCTGTATGAAAACATTGTGCCCCTAGGGTTAATACAGTCAAGAGCCAGAAAAGTGTTTTAGACATGTACACAACATGTGGTTTACTATTATCATTAAATGAGGTGAACTGGGACTTTATACATATGGATTTTGAATTGCATAAATTTTGATTGATATCATTTGAAGACTGAAACCCTGAAAGGGTAGATTTTGTGAAAGACGATACGCAGGCCAGCTATTACCACATACAATAGCACCAGAGGAAAACCTCCAAAATGACCAAGGCAGCTGGCTTTTAAATAGCTAAAACATAACATCAATACTTATTCTGAATAATGGAAAAAAGAGGTAAAAGATGTTGACCCCTGCCTGACAATAACATGTTCCAAAAGGAGAACTGGCCTCTTGAGACCATCGCTTGCTCAACAGTAGCCCCTGTGATTTCCTCCCCCCTTTCTCTCTCTCTCTCTGATTGCCCTTTCTCCCTCGCTCAAAAAGATAAATATTTTTTGAGCGTTTAAACACTATAGACAACCAGCCAGAAAAAGAATTTTCACAAATTCAGGAAACACTTGAGAGGTAAAACCAACATCCTGAGACAGGAGACAGGCCAGCTTTTGACACCAAGGCTAGACCTGGGAGGCCTGGAGAAACCTTTAGCCAGGAAGCTCTCACCACAGAGGTCAGGACTTGAGGGACCTTGCATGACGGCAAAAAGCAAGCACAACTTTCCGTGCCCCATCAAATCCAACAGGCCTTTTCATGGGAAATTTGCTGAATTTTTGCTGATCTGCATTAAACATGTATGAGACTTAGGAGTAAGGAGCCTTTCCTTAACTTAGTGTGGATTACTAGTTCATGCCGTTTTTAAGTGGTGAATTATAACATATGCAGGAATTTGAAAAGTCTCCAAGGCCTTTAAACCCATTTTTCTCTTAACATGTGATTCATGCGGCAAATTATCAATACATCACTCCACGAGATTCATTCAATTTGCTCAGATTTGTTAAAACTTTATTCTGAGAGAGAGAGTACTGGATAATGCTTTATTTATTATTTATGCCCCATAAATGTATTAAAACATTAACCATATTTCTTTGCAATGGTATACTTCAATTCTCACAGGGGAAGGTGTGTATGTGTGTGTGTGTGTGGGGGGGGAGGGGTAGAAGTCCAAATGTTTCTCCAACTGCTACTTTAGTTTCCCCAAGGAGGGAACATATTTGTGTTGTGTTACACCTTTAAGTGTTGATTAGGCTTTCATGTTATGGTGACAGAAATGCCGTGGAGTGTTTCTCTTTAATGGGATAATAAGATGCACCAGCCACAAGAAGGAAATGTTCCTTTTCAAGTCAGTGGTGGTAAAAGGGTTTGTAGGTATACCTCAAACATGCATGCTACCTGCAGACCAAGCACTAACATTTAAAAGAAGAACAAGAACCCAAAACTACAGCCAAGTAACTTGGACACCTGGTGTAAGAAGAACCAGACAGCTCTAAAACCCAATGTTTTTTTAAAAAAAAAACATTTCAGGTGTCATCATGCCCTTGCCGTATTATTTCACTTTCATTTATTTCATTTGCACATGAAAAAAAACTTGTAGTCATTCAGCCGAAATCGAACATGGTGGCTAAGAACAACAGAAAAGTTTTGTTTCTTAAAAAATAAAATAAAAGATTCAAAGACTCCTAATTTCTGCCTTGTGACATTTCAACACAAGTTCTTGAAAAACTGCCTTCTTTGCCTTTGCTTCTTTTTGAAAGGGTGGGGAAGAACTTAATGGTCAGGATCAGGAAGCCTTCTACTGCAGCTACCCCCCCCCTCCAACTATCATTATTGGATAACAATTGGCACAAATATTATGGTGGGGAAAAGGCCCATAAATCAAGAAATAAAAAAAATAGTTACTGCACATTTAAAAAAAAAACACGTTGTGCTCTCTAAGGTCCTTTTCATTTTAACCAAATCAGGGGGAACTTGTCCTCACAGCGGCAAGGCAGATGGAACAATAAATCACAGGAACCATTGACTGCCTGCAGTGTACTCTCCACAGCTGTCACTTTTGTGTCTCTTTGGTTTTAGCTGACATGGTATGAGGTCCACTGTGAACCAATCTGGACTTTTTTTTACAGTCATATCCATCAAAACGACCAGGACCCATCAACCTACTGCCGCGATCGATTCGTTTGCTTATTCTCACGCATAAGCCAATACTCAGCTCACTAGGTGAGGCTTCCGAGAAGCACCTCATTTGGGTGAGGGGGTGGGGGGGCTCGCCTCTAGCTACAGCTGTGATTTTCTGAGCAGTCTTGGCTAACGTTATTAAAGTTGCATCATGACAGATATAAAGCAAAGCAGGAAACGGGCTTTGTAAAGGACAATATGGAAAGCAAAAGCACTGCTTAATAATTTTTTTTTTGTTATTGCAAATGTTTCTTCCCCCTCTCTCTTTTTTTCAGTTGCATCAAGATGCTTACCAAGCATTGAGTTTACAACTCGTTGTTGATTTTACAAAGTAAACAAGCAAATGCTATGTGCATAACCTTAGCTGTCTTTGTAAAGGTCAGAACATAGTTGCTAATTTCATCTTCTGCCTTTTGGTGGCACTCTGATGCCAGGGATCTCCTCCGGTGCGATATTTTTTTGGGGGGGAAACAAGATGTTCTTTCTTAACAAAAGACTCAATCTACAAAAGGCTGCAAAACAAAAAAAATGATTAAATGTGAACTCTTGGAGGAAAGTTTACTATGGTGTAAAAAAAGAAAAAAAGCCTGCCAGCACTAAATAGCAGGTCAACTGTAATTTGGGCTAAAGGTTACATTATGCATACAATGATTGCATATTCATGTTAGCCAAACAAAGATTTTCCTCTTCCAACTCATACTGAAAGCATAACTTGAGTAAACAGATAGGAAATTCAGGTGATGGAGCACCTGGTAAAGTCTTATTTTTTAAAAAAGAGTATGTGTGTGAGAGAGAGAGGAGAGAGAGAAGGAGATGTCTCTCTCCTCTGTTTCCTAAAAAGCAGTTATCTCGACCTAGACCATTATACAGAAGGTTGGGGGGGGGAAGGGGGATCATTGAGCATTGTTTTGGAAGCTATTATAAAAACTTCCACATAGGTCAAGTTAAGTTTATTATATTTTATATGTTCAGTTTCATGATTTTAAATCAAGGTGACAGCCAAAAAGCACCAGAAACCTTTGGAATTTTAGAACCGTATGTTACCATACAGGAAAAATGTGCAGCCTTACTATTGGAAAGCAAATAATTGCATTTTAAAAATATATAAACTTAAACAAAAAATAATAACTAAGTCCACTAGCTCCTTTTGCCTTTTAGATTGATTTTAAAATGTATTTTGTATGTATGGCAGGTTTTATATATATATTCATAAATTCTCCCAAATGCTCATAGTTTGATCTTCACTATAACATCTTTTTCTAATCTTATTTGGACTTTTTATAAGATTCCAAAGAACAGTTTCTCCAATGTGATCTTGTCATTATTGACTATAGATATAAGAACAGGTTTACAAATGGGAATATAATATTTTTCTGTCTAGATACACAAACTGTTTTTCCCCATATCCCATAATAATGTCAGAAAATTCAAAAATTCTTCTAAGTAAATTTTACCAATGGACTACTCATTCTTTGAAGTGTAGATTTCGGGGGGTGGGGGGATAGACTGCCCAAATTGCGTTCACAATTAAAATTCCCATAATTTAACTTGTAACTTTTAAAAACAGGCAATCTGAGGGTTGCTAAAGTTAGAATGTAAAGAAAAATAAGAAAACCATAATGGGGCAGCTGATTGCCACTCAAAAGACATTTTAGAAAATTGAATGTATTTTCTGTACCATGCAAATAAATATACTTTAGGTACATAAACATGAATAAAAATATGAGCTCTTCCTGGAATTTTAGATGACAAAACCAGACACTCAGTCTCTTTAGCCTGATAGCTATTTTGTCTGTATAAAGACTGAAGAATATAAACAATGAAATATAGAATTTTGCTGAAGACCATAAGCTACTAATGTATATAAAAGCTAGATCTATACATGGGAAAGGTCAACTGTTCTGAAATTTTCCTGCTTGAAATGAGCAAATTTGAAGAGAGCTTCGGCTGGAAAGGACGGTTATCATTATTAATAAAGATTTGTTTCTTGTTATTGCACTGCTCTTTACCCATAATAGCCGCAGCAGAAAATGTTATTTTTTTCAGTGCTTTTTTTCTCCTCTGTAACCTTTAAAATTTGCATTTCCCCAAAAGTGCAGTTATAGCCAAAATATGGGGGGAGGAAGGCCCACAGTGGAAAATACTGACAAGAAATTTCCTCACTGACTCATGTTATGAATTTGTATTGCTTGTAAATTTAAGTTATTGTTTGCAGCTGTTTATTTTCTTTAAAAAGCTAATCTTACTTATATGGTTTTGAATATTTGAATATGCTTAATTTTGAAATCTGAATCATACAACTGATCTGTCATTCATATTCAATGGCCTTAACTAGCTGTATATGGTATCTATAAATTAAAACATTCAAATAGTATCCTAGTCAAAATTCAAACTACTTCCTAATTCTTTTCCATAGCTTTTAAGCACCCTTTTAGCTTGTTATGATTATTTTTAAAAAGGAGATCCTTTAGTGCATTATGCGTATATTAGTATTTTTAAACGCCACAATTCTTAAGTTATGTACAGATTGCAATTAGCATATAAATACATTCTTGAAAAACCACTGATGCTCATTTTCCACATTTTATTTTTCTTTTAAAAACCTTCACATATGCACCATTGCCTGGTAATTTCATTTAGGATTTGCAAGCTAATGTAGAAGGAACACTTTATCTGTTTAGTCTGATACACATCAATAACAAGAAAATTATTTCCTAAATTAGAGACAATCATATGGTTATAACCAATCTGTATCAACATTAAGGCTCTTACGTCTCACTTTACTGCATTCTTTGATTGGTAAGCTTAGCCCTCTTTGATCCTATCTAACTGAAATAACATTTATCCATGTTACAGCTTTTAGCTGGTGCTCTCACTGGGTACTATGGCTCTTGAAATAAATTATAGTAAGAATGGAAGGGCAGAATGGAGACAATTGCTTAAGACCCACGGGAAGTAATATTTAGGGTCATGATTACAGTTGTATCAGGTTAAGGTATAGGAGCTAGTTGGAATGGGGACCAGAATGCCTATGTATTAATGCTGGGACTGCCAAACCATGTGGGGTTCCTTCTTTACGGCATGCTCTGACCTTATTGTTAAATGATAGAAAACTATAAACTGTTGTGGGAAGTATCTAGCCTTCCAGATGATTCCACAATTCCCTGCATCTCCCCATTGATCATACTCAGTGAGACCTCTGGGAATTATAAGTCAGCAAAAACTAAAGGGATGTATTTTTCTATCCTTGTAAAATATTCAGCCATGAACTTAATGAAGTCCCACTTTATAAAGAGATAGAGAGTCATTATAATATATTAACCCTAAATGCTGCTGACATATTTAGAAAGACTGAAACTTAGAAAAGTCATACAGTAAGTCTGACATTTATGAATTTACATTGCAGGTCACAAGACTTAAGGAAAAGAGGCTAAATTAAATTAACATTTTAAACTAAAAGCTCCCTTTTCTTCTGAACAATATGCTATATTTTAGGGACATTTCTGAGTCACTAGACCTGTACTGGGTTTTACTTGACTACTGAATAATTGCAAATCATCAATAGGTTGTAGCTGATATAAGAGATGTACTTAACTCATATCAGTGAAGTTCCAGAAAGTTAACCAAGTCTTTTGCAAATATACATCTATATCCCTGGGGGAAATTTCAAACCACTGTAATTGCTCTTTTCCCTGCAAGTGTGACTGTGGGGTAACAAGGGCTT
>JANHGC010002041.1:141203-152142 GCA_027560395.1 Boaedon fuliginosus
ACCATATTCAAACCTCTGAGGCGCCATGTTTTACACATATAAATTCCAGATTTGCCCCAGCAGCGATGGGCCCAATACACATGGAGCAGCCCACCCTGCCAAGTAAGGTCACCTATGATGTTGGAATGGGCATGGGGTCTTAAGAAGGCCCACAAACGGCTGCAGACCAGTGCCCCTGTCAAGCCCCAGCTGCCTTTCCTCAGAGACGGTCTTGTGAGAGGAGAGATGTGGGAGGGGCACCAGGGGCTTAAGAAGGTTCACAAACAATGTGGGAGGGGCTGCTGGGGGTTTCAGAAGGTCCGCAAATGCTGTGGCACAAATATACTTCTTTAAAAAAAAAAACCCGAGCAAGGCGAGGTAATCAGCTAGTCTATGATAATAGTGACCATGTCAGCTACATGGGACTTCTGATGTACAAACACTGATATAAGAATCAGTGGTACTGTCTAGTTTTGTCCTTAACATATATCATAAAATTGTAATGGTGTTGTCTTAAAGATAAGGTAATAGTCCTCTTATATTATATGTAGACAATATTTTTAAAACAGCTAATCTGATGCTATGATATGCATAGTCTTGACTATTAAAATGAAGCAACTCCACTCCATTACTTTCAATAACTTATCTACTATATGTTTTCTCTTGTGGAATATAGATTATTTTATGTAACATGGAATTATTTCCATATACTTTTGATGTAACAGACTACAAATAGACTTAGATTTCCTCAAAAACCAACAAATGTGGTATCTATTTATAGAGACATTTAATATAAAGGAAGTGTTTTCCAAATGATACGGAGGGTCTCATACAATATTTTTTTGAGTTGATGGATTCCTGCTCTCTGTAGTAAATATGAAACATATTGAGAAATTGCCCCATTATTTTTTCCCTCTGGAAGATTTCCCTTTCGAGGTTTCTAACAAAAGATCTTTCATGTGTATCCAGAAATTCTCAGAGCTCAGTCTATTGCTAATCAAGAGGCAGTGATAACTCTGTAGCAAATATTGAACAGATTTACAATTAATGAAATTTCTAAAACAAATAAACAAAAATGATATTGCAACAATGGCGGCATGTACATTTATGATTTAACACAGACAGGAATGACCCTGTTTGGATGATGGATTTTTCAATAATAACCTCCTGAAGCACGACATTAAAAAATATTTGATTTTATTTTTAAATAGCAACAACAAAATGAAAGATGATGTGATTCTCTGATGTACCAATGTTTGCCAGAGGCTCACATGCTCAGACTAAGACACTTTGGGGGGTGGGGGAAAGGTGCAAAATCCAGCAAAATCCTATGCAGAGTTTAATGACTATTTAAACAGTTGTTTTGTTCTATACAGACAAAATTAAAGTAGTCAGAAGCCTTGTTGCCCTCTCACTTTTAATTTCTAACTTAGATCTCATGGCAAGTTATTTGAGACATGTATAATTTTGCAAAGGGAACTGTCTATTGCAGCTCTCTAACTGATAATTCAATGGTCAAACTAGTAAGGAATCCGGGAACATATAATTCCAGTGTATGTAGGAGGTACTAGATTTGGTAGTTTGTTAACATGCAACACTCTACATCATATAACATCATTTTGTTAGCAATAATTTTATTAAAAATTAGTTTCAAACTTAAAAACTAATAAGAACAAAAAAGAATAAAAACAAAGATATGAAACATGAAAACTAAAAATAAAAAGAGAAAAGAAAGGCAAAATAATATAGTATGGGTATAAAGAAACATATAAAGAAATGATTTCTTTCTTTATCATCCTAAGTATAAACAATTGTGATAACTCATTATTTTCTCTTAAAATGTAATAATAAATGAACTCTTCTTCTCATAACGAATCTCTCCTCTATAAACTAATCCTTAAAGCATTATTCCAATCAACGAAATCCATTAGAGGTTAGCAGAGATAACAACATACTTATTTTTAACCTTGATCAAATAAACCAGTTTTATATTCCTTTGTTTTCTTTTTAACAATTTGCTTTTAGCAAAGCTGTCTTCAGTTCACCCTTTCTTATAGTAAAAGACTTATAGTGATAGAATGTTGATGTTGATGTGTGGTGTGGTGTGGTGTTCTTAGTGTGTTTATTTATATGTGTATGTGTGTGTGATTTGTGTGTGTGTTGGCTGCCTGCATTTCTTCTATACTCTAATAATTTGTGAAACACAAGCCATGAAATTCAACATAGCTCAAGTTATGTATGGACTAAGCCAAGAGGTAGGTAGGCACAAATAGGTTGGAAGGGTACTGGTTTATCAATAACTTGATACATACATCTCTGTAAGCCATAAATGTTTTCTGTTTATTTGGTGCAGAATTCATTGTGGCCAGTTTTCAAATTAAGGACATGCTTCTGACTAATTGTTAGCTTTATAGAATACTAAATTTACACTATTTTGGTTAATTACAATAATGTACAGTGAAGTAAGGCAGGGAGTCTAAGAGATGCCAAATGTGACACTTATATACTAGCAGACTTGTTCCAGACTCTAGTCTTATTTCCAATGTACATCTTCAAACATACAGTTCAGCTGATTCACGCATTTTAATCAGTTTCTGGACATGGGCTTATAAGTAGATCTTGGGGAATGAATGTTAGGCTCTTTGGCTTCTGACTTTTATGATAGTCTAATATTTTTAGAACTTCTGAATTCTGTATAGACAGGGTGCTAGTGGTGGGATTCATCCAGTTCTCACCAGTTCGGGAAAACCGGTTGTTAAATTACCCACCCCCTGCTACCAAAGTGTAGCCTGGATCCTGCACTGTTCTGAATGGAGAAACAGGCAACAAAGTGGCTGGCATGAAGGAAGAAGAGGCCACTTTCCCTCTTTTTTCTCCCTGCTCCTCCTTCCCTCGTGCGGGCCACTCAATTGCCCGTTTCTCCATTGCAGCACAGCGCAGCTCCCAGGATCCACTTTGATAGTGGATTAGTGGTAATTTAACAACCAGTTCTCCTAGGGTCAGTTTGGCCGTTGTGGGAGTCTCATCCTGCATGTGCGGCCGAGCTGGAGGATGGGAATGGGCCACTCCTCCCATGATGGCCAACCTGACCTTGGGCAAACAAGTTGTTAAATTATTTGAATCGCACCACTGCCTGGTGCCCACTGGGATCTGCTATTAAGCTATACAATTAAAGCATGTAAGCAATAAGTTTTGCATTGTGCTATCCATCACTTGCACCCATTCCATTCTAATGTGGATTCCACACCATTGCTCCCTGGTGCCTCTCACCTCTCTTTACTTATATTACCTGTCTGCATTTCATCCCTACCATAAAATTAAAATTAATAATAAAAAAAAAAACATCCCACACCTAAAAACTCAATTGTAATATATTAAACATATAAATCCTGTATTATTAAAGTCCCAAAATTTAAAATCCTGATTGCATAACATAATATCATATGGAAGAAAAAAAAAGCTTATTTTATCCAAGTAGCAAATTAGGGACTATTCAAGATGAAAATATTAGAACAATATAGATTAAAATCTATTTGTGCCAGATTTTCTAGGGAATGGCTTCATTTATTCTTTTAATCTTGGTATTATTTCTTTTGATAATGGTCCAAAGGTTGCACCCACTATAGCATTGAGAATATGGAGATTTGTTCAGTAGGCAAGTTTTGCACACTCCCTTGAACTGATTGTTCATGATTTCTTAGATAAACACTAGGCTATAAAAGCATGAACGCTAAAGAATAAAGTATCATATAGTTCTAACCACCAGAAATCAAAAGCTTTGGTCACTTTACTTCCTTTACAGCTCATAACACCTTCTGCAAAACCTGCAGAAGCTAAACGATTGCTCTACACTAGATCAGTCTACTACAGTAAAAGATACATAAAAGAAAATCCCCACCTTTATATGGCTGAATGGCTCTGTGAGCAATAAAATAACTATAAAATGCTACAGGGGTATGATGGAGGGCACTCTGTATCTGGCTTTCTCACAGTAAATTCAGTATTGAGAACTTGTGCCAATTTGCACTCCTGCTGATTCCCTTTCTGTAACTGTTTCATTTCTGAGTCATTGCCATAGTAATTTGGTACTCATTTCCGCCGTCTGGCATCAGTGCTATAAACTTCACCTTGGTATAACCATGACTGTTCCTCCTTTCCATCCTTTTGTTTGCCTATCACTGTTCCACAGAATAGAAAGTGAATGAATGATGCAATGAAATTTGAAATGGGAGGTAATGTAATCATGTCAAAGAAAAGTCTTCTACTGATTACAGCCCATCTGAGTTATGCCAGTTATGTCTGTACTGTGTCAGTACTGTTGTGATCATGCAGCCTTATATTTAATAGTGAAACACACAGACACACAGACACACCAAGCTACAAACTTGAACACACACATATGTTCACAAATATTCTGCACAGAGGCTTATGGGATCATTTTAATAGAAAGACGAGTTGGAATTCTTCAGATATTTTACACTAATGTTTCCGTGAGGTTTTGTGTTAATAAACAATGCCTTGAATTAAAGTTTGAACTGTAAAGCAGTTAGCATAGTTTTGTCAACCTTGATGTAATAGTGTTTCATCAAACAATCCAAACAGAAACAACCACAAAAGACAAAATTCTCACTAAATTTTTCAATAAGCAATTTAAAACTTGCTGTGACCCTATGGCCCTATGCTCCATTCATCTGATGAAACTGAACAAATGACTCACAACAGTAAATTAAGAATACCCCATTCATGATAACACTCCTCTCCCTTTTGAAATGAACTACAAAGGAAGAAACTTTCTAATACTAGAGTCATAGATTGGTTAAAATTCATGGTAAAATTTACTTCCTCATAAATTCGAAAAGAATATTCCATAAGAAAATTGGAAGCAGGAATAGACTTAAAAGTTATACTGCATTTCTTTGCCTAATTACAGTGTGCTATATTTGGTCATGGTGATCTTTAGAGAGCTTAGCATTATGATCGTCAACTTGGCAATAATTTCCTGCAACTTAAGAAAATTATGATTACTTTCCTTTATATGCCAAAGGAACAGTAATTATTATGTTTTTGGCTTTTTAGGAAACTTTTCAGGATACAACACTGTGAAATAATTGTGGAGCAGCAGAGCCTCTAGCTGTGTTAAGACCTTATTCCAAAGCATATTTAGCAAGTTGAACAACCTAGTCCTAGCAAAATGCTTACATGCATAATTTAGTTGCTGCTGATTTTAAAGAACTTGTTCCAATGCAGCTTCAAAATACATTTTCCCCCAAAAAGGGAGTCTATTGTTTTGTTGTCAGAATCTGTTTCCATCAATTAATGACAAAAAGTGCTTCTGATCTTAAAGTGAGGATAAAACGATGCCAATAGTGTTTGCTCTTTTTACAGGCAATTTGACAGTTTTTGGTGCTTGCCAGCCTTCTATATTCCTCTGCTATCTTATTCTTTCCAAATGCTATCTGGCAGTATGTTACTAAGAAATTAGCCTGCCTCCCTACCACTGATTGCCCTGATGGACATCTTAGAAAGCTAGAGGAAAGCAACTTGACAACTGGAAGTCAGCCAGTTCTCAAGAAAAATGCACTGAGTTGCACATAAGGCAGCAAAATGTGAAAGAATTAAAGAAACAGAAGGTGTCAATGCTAAAAGAGTTCTGGCTAACAAGGTGGTAAGTTTAGGTTCAAGTTAACATTTTACAAATATAACTGGATCTAACAGTATCCCACAATATACCCAGGGGGTGGACGGAAGCAGCGTTATTATTTCTTCCATCACGGCAACACGTTTTACATTCATTTCTCATTTGCATATTTGAATTTGGATGGATGGCTCTTAAGCACAGTAATGGCAGTGCATTTAAAAATAACATGTTTTGAGGTAGATGGTGTCTGATTTTTGGAGTCCGTTCAGACACTCTTCGTGGCGTTGATGTCACTCAGCACATCCATGCAGGTTATATGGCTCAGTACAGGCAATTCAACCACAGTGGCTTGCATTATATTGATTAAATCATAAACAATAACAGGTCCAGGTTAGAAGAATGTATTTCTTAGGATCCAGATTTGTTCAGCTATTGCCACATGGCAACCTATTTCATCCAAAGGGTGTATGTGATAGAAATTGTATCTTAGCTTGTTCTTTGCAAGTAACTCTCTTCTGTTTATTTAAAAATGAGTGGATTCTGGGCCCTCCCAAAATACTGCAAGCCACCTAACTCTAGGGATTTAGACAGCCTCTAAAATGAATAAATAAATAATTCATAAAGAAATGAACAACATTGCAATGTACTATGGAATGATGCAGCCACCAAACTCCCTACTCCAGTACTTTTTTTACAGCCCTCCTTTCCCTACTTGGCCAGCCAAGCTCTGGATTTTCATGATAGTCAAGGGGGGGAAAAGAATGGCAGAAAACCTAAATAGACCTAAGCAAGTGACGGACATCTTTTGCTTGGAATTTGGGTACAGTAGATTTTATTTTAATTTAGGCATTCAATGTGCTTTATGCACATTCTACCTTAAGAAGGATCTCAGTGTGGTCCCTTTTTATGACCTATCTACATAGGTCATAATGTATATTTATTTTGTATATAATACATAAAACAGAAAAATGGAAACCTTTGTCATCACTTATCTTCGTACCCCTACCTAAAAGAGATGCAAAAGGTATTTGGCTCTGCCATATTTTTAGGCATGTATAACTTTGTAGAGTTTCAGATAGATGAAATCAATACAGAATATGCCAAAACCCCTGGAATACTTGGAACCCTTGGGAAAATCCAATGCATAAGCTTCAACTTTATGCACCGGGCCATTAGTGCAAAGTAAAAATAATAAGAATTTTTAATGTGGAAAACACAAAACACAGATTTTGAATTCCAATGCTACATATCAGCCTGGTGACATAAGCTGAAACTCAGAACAAAAATCCATCTAAATTGTTCTGAATTTAAACACTGGTTTTCATCCTTTTGGGACACTTTATGCTTTAGGCAGAGCTTTTCTACAAGGTTTTACACTGTATATGTGCATATTATACCTCCAAATTGCCTCCAAGCTGACAATCTTTCTGGTGCATTACGACTTTGCTGCCAAAGATCTACCTAGTCAAATTAAAAATAATCCCTAAAGAAAAGAAAAGAGAAGAAAATCTTCGACATGGCCTATTGTGAAGAACCTTTGACCTTCAGAACACATTCAAATCTTAAACCAAAGCTGCCAAGAATAACTCAAATCCTATACAAATAAGCCAACATCCTGATTAATAAATGTGCTATGTTTATGCTGCGACGCCTTTACAATGTTTTATGTTCCTACTAATTTATTTGAAAGTTTTAACCTCTTAGGCTATAAATTCAACAGCGGTGGATAACGAGTGCTTGAGAAATACATTATATATTCTATAAATTCAAAACAGAACAAACAAACAAACAAGCAAACAAAATGCTTGCAGTTTATAGATCCGAACGAATAAAAAAGGCATGACGGCAAGTTAGACGTATTAACCTTGTCATAAATTCTTGTCGTCTAATGCCTACATTCAATTCTCTAAGAAAGGAGCCATATAGTATTAGAGCCGTATATAGAAAATTATAGGCAATCTGAGAAGGGAGGATGGAGGGAAGAGTCATCTATGCTTGTAAGTGTGTTAGGTGGGCTTCCTCTCGTAGGATCCTGTTATTTAGATTTCAGAATTCCAATTCTGTCTGGGGGAAAGGAAAAAGAAGAAAAAAAACTCCACCTCTGGCACGTGCATGTGTTTGTGCTTGCCTCTGATTCACAGGGCACACATGGACAGACTTTATTCGCTCATGGGTCTCTATTAGGCTGCTGTTGAGTAGTTTGGTGGTATTATTCAGACAATATTGAAACGTTCCCAAATGAACTTTGCAGGGAGACATTTTCATTCGCTGCCTCCCTCCTCATGCATATTAAAAAATGGTATGCAAGGCCTCATTTAATTCACTGATTTTACATTCGGATCACTTTCTCTTTTACAGCTATTTTTACCGGGCTTCATTAATCTTTGTTGAATACAATGGCATACATCTTTAATGCAGCCGCTGTCAAGCCATATTTCAGTAAGAGCGGCAAACTGAATGACAGCAAGCAATATTAATAAATTTAACATAGACTATATCAATTTTTAACAGAATGAATGTGGAAGCTAAATGTATTATTTTTTCGTCTAAATCATAGGGTTTATCACAAGTTAAGTAGCAGCGATTTCAGGAAACTTGTGACGTGCCGTACAAATAGATTTACATCTCATTAATAAGTAAATTAGGCAAATGCCTTTCAAGTTCAGACAAGTACATAAGTGTAATCTCCATATTAAAGGAGTAGTCTTTGATAAACCACGAAGGAATTGCAGCAGCCAACTATATGACATGCTGCTGGAGTCTGAACTCTTCCACATTCCCACCTTTAATTATACTGGTTCATTACTAAAGAGATAAGTGTCTCTCCAGTTAAGATTCTATAAATGAACAGCATGAGGGTACCTCCCAAATCATTTTTGAAGAAACTGTGAAAAGGTGGCAATAGTTATGAAATAAAATGCACATGCGCGCACATGCAGGCACGCACATTGTCTATCGCCTTTTTCTTTCTTTTCTGTAATGGGTATAAAATATTGAGACAAATTATACACACACACACACACACACACACACACTCATGCACACACAGTATATAAAAAGAAATAGTTCATTCAGAATGCTATTTTCTAAAGACTGGGAAAAGAGAAAGAGGGGGGAAACTTGCAATTTTTAACATTTTTTTCTAAATCCCAGTCGATATAATTTGCTGCAAAAATGTAAACTCAAGAGAAGTTATCTGTCTGTATTAAATAAAAAAAGTTATGGCTGGTAGGAGACATGTTTTTGCAGGAGTTTAAGTGATTATAGGAAATTACATGCAAAGCCAGAGTTCTGATCCTAAGTTAATTTTTAATTGGAAAACACTTATTAATTAACTTTGGCATTCTAATTAAGAATTAGAAAGCTGTGTGCTAAAAAGCAAGGCAATACTCAAATGTCAGAAGGTTTTTCAGAAATATTCTGACAGCTTTCTGTCCACTTTTTTTTTTCATTTCCTGAAACAATTTTATGCTGCTTGCTAATCAGAGCTGTTTTGAAACGTAAATATCTATAGGAAAAAAGTAGCTAGCTGTTTTTTGGAAAAAGCTACTGTGAGTTTCATCTATGTTAATGTATAGTTTTGAAATGCAGGATTTGAGACCAGTGGAGGCAAAGAGATTGAAAAACCTTCTGCCTTGTCTAAATGGACAAAATGTTCTCAACAATATACTTGTTCTCTCTCATTAACATTAACAAGAGACATTTCATTCATGCCCATACAGGAAATGCAAAGATATGTAGAAACAGAGAATAAATTGGGGGAGGGGGGGAATCTGCTGCTCTTGTTGCCCAGCATAAATTTCTATAATTATATAGTTGTTTTTAGAACTATATAACTATAGTTCTACAGTTCTAGATATAGTTGTATTTAGAATGTATGGGATGTTACAAATTTATCTGTGCTTACAGAAAAATTTGAAACACTTTCTACTTTCTTATCTTTTGTCCCTCTTACTGCATGCCCTCTCATTATAAGATGGATACAGCAGTTTTCTGAAATTACTGTTGTGCTTCCTGAGATTTTATTTCATAGGGAAGATCTATTAAAAATATTAAAGTACATTGGCTTTCTGTGTGGCATGTCAAAATATTTTGATGCATATTTTTCACATTAAACGATTATTAAAAATAAGTGGAATTCATTTGCTGTCCATTTCTACTATAGAAAAAAGTATTACTTTGCTTATAACTTATTTACTTATTTAACAGATTTATATAGCCACCCATTTCAGTAAATGCAACAATACTCAAAAACAATAAACACTACAAAACTCTAAGTAAAATCAGAAAAATACACAAAAAAATCAAGTTGACAGGGGAGACAAAAATTTCTAGTTAGGGTTTAACTTCATAAAATATATTAACTTCACAGGACCATTCAGACATAACATTAGACTTTCCAGGTTTGTTCAGAGAGAACAATTCACTTTCTTTCATTTTGCATTAAGAATAATTGTATATTGTAGAACAGAAGCACTCGGTGTGGAAGGTGCTAGATTAAATCCCCAATTTCTCCTCAAAGATCTGAGACAGGCTCCCAATTGAAACCGATATTATCCATCTTCATAAACAATAAGAATCCAAATGGAACAATGGTTGGAATTGATTCAAGGCAACTTTCTACGATGCTAACGTGTTTTATCTGAAATGGAAATTGAGTTTTTGATTGAATGTTTATAAAACAGATTTGTTGGTTTTGATGAACCTGGATGTCTATAATGCATTGTTTTAGGTGTTACATTTAAATCCCAATTCCCAGAATAAAACTACAAGGTTGATTACCCATAACTATGCTGTTGCTTGTTGATGAACCACCTGAAATATTTCATAAAAAGTCAAGGAAAGTTAAGAAATAAAATTTTAAGAATAACATAGCTTCATGATTCTTAGGAATATGGAGCTTTGAGCAGTTTTGTCACCATCATTTTAGCCATTGTCTATCTACTGCAGGATGAAGGCCTCTTCTGCTTGTTTCCAACCAAAATGGTCCTGAGCTTTCTTTTGCCAGTTTTAGCTAATTCAGCGGTATCAGGATTGCCTTAATGCTTGAGATGGGAAAAAGATACTTCTGGCCTTAAACATAGAAGGAAATATGGGCAATCCTGTTCTAACTACATTCAGACTATTATGCTGAACAATCTAAAGATAGTCATCAGTTGGCTTTAAGGCATTTTGATTTGAAATTGGTGAAGTTTAATTTACATAATACCATCTAATGATTGCTCTAGGACAGTGGTTCTCAACTTTCCTAATGCCGTGACCCTTTAATACAGTTCCTCCTGTTGTGGTGACCCCCAACCATAAAATTATTTGGGACCACAT
>JANHGC010002043.1:89431-103245 GCA_027560395.1 Boaedon fuliginosus
TATTTATTTATTTATTTAAATTTATACCCTGCCTCATTTCCCCTGTTAGGGGGAACTCTAGGCGGCTTACAATAAAACATGAAAACAGTAGGATAATTAAAAACCATAATAATCAACCACACACACACACAATCATCCAGAGCGGGGAAGCTGTTAATTCCAGGCCCTCCGCCATAGCCAGGTCTTCACAGCTTCACAGTCATCCAGGTCATGCTTCTACAAAGATGCTTTTCTCAAGAGGTAACTGGACTTCCTTGTTTTTCTTTGAAGATATTTCACTTCTCATCCAAGAAGCTTCTTCAGAGCTGAAGAAGCTTCTTAGATGAGAAGCAAAACATCTCCAAAGAAAAATAAGAAAGTCCATTTCTTGAAAAAAGCACTTTTGGTATTAGGGAAATATATTTGTCAAGGTGGATTTACGTAGTGCCAAAATGCACCAAAGCAGAAGCACTTAATTACACCTTGGGTTAGACATCTCATCATTCACACGTGCAAGGAAGTCACTTGGCACTGAGGATCAATAGAAGTTTAAAACACAAGCAAGCTAGTATATACTGTACTATGCTGTGGGTTGGTTCAGTTTTTCAGGCATGGAAATGCAAAGGTATTAGCAAGAATCAGCCCTTTGTTCTCTGCCATTTTATGCATGTTTGATTCTATCGGGGATTTGGTAATTTTGTTCTCCCTTGGTTTTCTAAGTGACACTCAGACTTCTTAAGTCTTTCTACTCTACCTGACATTAAGAAGCCAGTTTATTGCATAGCTTAAAAGAAAGTAGAAGAGTCATAAAATGGTTTCCAGAATGTTGACTGTAATGTCATAGCTAAGTTTAATAATACACTAAATAAAACTTTATAGGTATGGGATAAATTGGGAAAAGATGAAACTGTCTGGAGAAAACAGCTTGGGTAAAATACAAATTAAATCTAAGCTTTCTCTAGCATGCAACCTCTCTCGACTCTGATGACTGTAAAGGTTCAGAACATGACTTAATAAAATATAGTCTTTATAATCAGAAGTAGCAGTGTTACCAAAATAAAATTATTTTATATGACAACCAATCTCCTGTACTCCAAAAACCTCTTATAGTACAATAGAGGGTGCATTCAAGCACAAATTGCTATAATGACAATTAACTGCATCCCTTTGAAATTAATGGCATTAAACCATTTTAAGAGGCTCTGGATCACAGTTCATCCAAAATCCATAATGTCTTTCCCAGTCTCCACATTCTGATTATTTTCTCAGTAATGTAATGCAGTATCTTCTTTTATTTCTCCTTCTTTCTTGTCTAAAACTATTGCTTATGTCCCCAGAAATGTACAAAAAATTGAGTAAATAAATGTCTGTCTCCAACATGAATGTAGCAGGAAGTTTTCTTGTTGGAGCCTGTTCGTCCAAGCTGGCAAATCTTTTATATCCTGAAGTCTTCTAATATACCAAATAAGCAAGGGATTATCTTCCTGCCACCAAAACCTCCTACCATTGTTCACTCAGCAACAATTTAATTCTTTTCCCAAGTGAAGTGAATTCCCAGGAGTTAAACTTACTCTTCAAATGGAACATTAATGGCAATGGATGTGTGAAACTGCCTTCCTCAATCAATTAGCATGCAAAACAAAGCTGTAGAAGTTAGTTGCTGTAACGGGGAACCAGAGTCTTTTATTACTCTCCCCCTGTAGCATGGTAGGCAGTTCCCAATAGCTGATGGAGGGGAAGAATCAAGGGGTGGCATATAGTGGTTAAAGAGTTGTCATGGACATAGGGCTCCAGAGTAACTTTGGCAATTTTAAGATGTGTAGACCTGAACTCTAAGAATTCCACAGTCAGCCCTTCTGTCTTTGTCCACTCTTTTGGTTTGGTGAATCATGTAAAAAGAATCAAGCTTGTGTTTCGAGTTCCCAATAAAATGCACTCAATAGATTAACTTTAGGAATTTCCCTCATCTAAAATTTGTCTACGGTTTATTTAATTCTTTATTTTGGTACTGCATATTTGACATGTGCTCCATGGCTTGGCTTGTTTGAGACATGTGTTCTGCACGTGGTTTTGCATTTAAATTGTTGCACAGTTTATTCTGAATTGTGTTATTCTGAATTGTATTATTATGTGAGGGGTCCTGACAAGTAAAAATATATTAGGTTGTCCAGTTAGACCTTATTGGTTATTAACATGCATTTGTCTTCTGTATGAGATTGCATGGAAATATTGTGGTAAAACAACATGAATATAAAGATATGAAAGAACCAAATAATTCAGATACCCAAACCTGAATCATCACTCCTTGATAAACTTTAAATACTCTTTTTTTCATTCACTGATTATGATAAGGACTATCACATTTTCAAGTAATGTAAAGAAGAAATGTAATTAAGATGTTCCAAAAGGAATGATTTAATACCATCAGCTTTCAATAGAATCTAACTCAATTTCATAGAAGTCTTAAAATTAATTTTTAATGGGTATATTTGCAAGCCTTTTAAAATAATGCATGTAGAAACAATGAGCCGAATGATGGGGTAAGAACACCATTATGAAAATTAACAACATTAAGTATTTTTTTTGTTTCCCTCTACTATATTGCTAAAGGTGAATTGAGTGAATACTGTCAACCATCAATTATGGTCATATTATAGAAGAGAAGCATTATTTGTAGCAGTAGAAGCAAAATAACAATAACCCCACAGTGTTACAGTAATTAAATAATAAATGATCCCTCTTTTCTGCAAGCAATTTCCTCCTATTTCAGCAGGCACAAACTCCAGTCACAGGGATCTCAAGGGTTCTAGAGAAGGGGTGTCAAACTCAAATTCACTGAGGGCTGTTTGCTCTCGGGAGGCTGGGGAGGTGTGGCCAGGGGACATGGCCAGCTCAACCTCACTCATGTCAGAAGCACTTGTTGTGGTCCAAGCCTTCTACCAGAAAAAATGGTCTCCTGAGCACCATTTTATAATAATAATAATAATTTATTAAATTTATACCCTGCCTCTCTTCACCCGAGGGGAACTCGAGGCGACAATTTTAGCTGGCAGAGGCCTACAGGCCGGTCCTTTGCTGTTTCCAGGGTAGCCCCCCGGGCCAGACGTAAGCACCCCATGGGCCGATCCAGCCCACAGCCCTTGAGTTTGATATGCCGTTCTAGAGAATCAGGTTGAAATATGCAAACTTCAGATAATAAAATGAAATGGAAGAATAAAAAGGTCTCCCAGCCCCCTGAGTACATTAATATGCATGATTTGTTGCCTTCTGTTCCAACATCATAGATTGGAATGTCATAGATTTGTAAAGTTGGACAGGACCTAAAGAATCATCTTATCCAATCCTCTGTAATGTACAGAAAAATATTTATTTATTGGTTATTAACACGCATTTGTCTTCTTTGTGGGATTGTGTGGAAATATTATGATGGGATAACATGGAGATATCAATTTATATTTCATATTTCGTAACTACCCATTCCCTCAGAGATGGGATTTTATTAATCCACCCATGAGATGTGGATGTCCACATTCTTCTCTAAAGCCTGCAGAGATAGAAATTTCATGGTCTCTCTATAGTAGGTACGCTGGTCCACTGTTTATAGATCTTATCATCAGGGCCTTTTTCTTTACATTGAAATGAAATCCAGAGAGCTGTAATTTATACCCATGAAATTACAGTTATAGAAATTGCACCTTTTATATCAAAGGCATATTACCTTTTCAATCCAAGAGCCACTACTGGTCTCAGAATGGCGCTTCAGCAGTAGATCGATAGATAGATGATAGGTGATGGTTGAAAGAAAGTAAGAGAAAGAGAGAGATTGAAATGCCAGGCAGTAGGACCAGGTCTGAAACTACATTTGACCTAATAAAATGGATTTACTAAGTTTGAATTAAGAGCAAAAAAACCCTGGGGAAAACTGCTTTGATGATGCAATGTTTTTAGATGTGTATTCCTGGTTGTTTTTTTTTTTTTGGTGAGGTTGTTTTTGTTTTTGTTTTACAGTGGTCACCTGTTCCTTGAAACTGATCCTGGAAACATATTAGGAAATAGCATTCAGGTTAATTTTCAAAGATAAAGCAATCTTGCTGTTCTTGGCTTCAGAAATGGATAGATAAGGCTTTGAGAGAAAGACAGAAAGGTGGATGTGGGAGTACTTTTATACACATTTGCTGTCTGGAGGAGAGTTGAAAAGAACAAAGAGAGATGCATAAATTCCAGCAAAGGTGGAAGGGAGTGAAAAGAAATGTTCAACTAATAGCATATAATTGTCATCTCAAACTTAGTCTCTTTTTAAATGTAGATGGCTGGCCTATGAATTCTGGGATAAGCAATTCAGCAATTCTGGGAGACATTAGATTGTAAAGACAGACAGAAAAGGTGGGTGGGTAGTTCTTCTGTGCCAATATATACCCCATTCATTTCTTTTTTACACCCAGGCTTAGCCTCAGAGATAGAAAAATGAGAAACTAGGATCTGAGAAACTGGGATTCGAATTTGCAATCAGTCATGCTTTGAAGCACATCTCTCAACCTATCTTAACCCCAAAGTTGTTGTGCAGAGAAGGGAGGTAGGAAGTCATATACTTCTCCTGAAGGACATATGGGGGAAGTAAATGAGATTTTTAAAAAAGAGATGTAGAGAAACCCTTGTTTACTGGTCTCATAAATACTGTGGTAGTAGTTACAATGTGGAACATGGAGGGGAAAAGTACAGGGATGGGTTTCTCCCGGTTCGCTAGTTACCCGCTTTGTGGACGCGCTTCCTATTCGGCTGTCAAAAGCGGGCTGCGCGCGATCGCTTTTAAAATCTTCATGGTATTCTGAAAATACTCTGCTCCAACAGCTGTGCAGCGGCTAGTATGGAAAACTCGCTACCCTGTTTAACTTAAAATTCTACTTCCCTTTCCCAACTTTGCAGTACAGCTTCTGACTTCTAAAACATTTCTAACTTTTTAAAAAATATTTAGTTTTGGCTTATTTCAGAAAATAAAGAAGGCCAGATGAAGGAAACTCCTCTTACTCTTATTTCTTGCTTGCTCTGCCCAAAAACTTAGTCCAACCTGAGAAAAACTGGAAGAGATTTTCTTCAGTCCGTATACTTACATTGGACAAGACATTAGCTTATTCTTATAAATTTGCTGATTCACTAATAAACAGCGGTCTATATACATCTCCTCTTCTCTTAGAGGTTCCTTTGGGAGAAACAATTTCATCTTTATACCATGAGCTTTACAATATTTTTAATATATTATATTATTTTTGCCTTTTCTCTCTCTGAAAGGAAAAAATCATAAAAGAAGCATGGAGCCTCCCTTTTTTTACTTGAGATCATTCTGAACTAAGAAACAACTGAGAACGAAGGTGACTTCAGTATTATTTATGCTTCTGTTTGGCATCATGAGACCAGCAACTAATTTGCTTTTAAGATCGGCACATTTAAAAACCAACATTAAAGGCATTAAGCCCATATTTAACCACGCACAACAGCTGTTTATGAGATGAATCACGTACTTTACACATTTCTGAAATACAAGCTACAGATTTATGTGACTGCATCTGTATATTTGGAAAGATAAATAAGTGTACATTTACCATCAGTTCAGTCCTAAGTACAATTTGCTTTTGAAAGTTATACCACAGAGAAACTAGTTGTATCCCCTTTCCTGATAACATCTGTGAAGTAGGAAAGATGATTATGGGAAAAAGTTATGGAAGGAACATTGTAGCACTTAGTCTTACTACTCTAACCCTAAAAAGAACAGAGGAAAATGCATTCACCAGGCCAGAAAAATTATATTTCCAGCCTAATAATGCCTATTCTGATAGCTGCTAAATTTATTTTATTTTATTTATTTATTTATTAGATTTATACCCCGCCTCTCTTCACCCAAAAGGGGAACTCGAGGGGGCTAAACTCTCAAGAACTCATGCAGACAGCAGTGTTATCCATGGGTGATTGGGTGAATGAAGTCAAGATGAAGTCATAATGACAGCCATAACCATGAGGTTGAAATCCTATTGCTTTTTTTATGTACAGGCATGGCCATATATCGGCTTTTTTTAATTGCCCCAGGTAGAAGTCCCAGGTTTTTAATCCAATTCTATAAAATGGAGGTATCAAGAATTAATTCCCGACTTCTGGTTTGTACTCCGGTAATACTGGACATGGAATCCGCGAGTTCTGTGGTTCCAGCCGTGGTCTGTTGGCCTGAGGGTCCCAGCAGGGACCAAAGCTCCCTTGTGAGGGGGTTGAATAATAGAGGAGCTGCCGAACGGGTAGAGGGAATTCACACATTCCCTACACTCTCTGGATTTTCCTTCAAGCTGACGCCCAGTAAGATAGTGAGCAGCAGCCACCATTAAGCCTGGACCAAACTGGAGAAAGATAGCACAGGAGGGAGAGATGGAAGAACTGCACTGAGTTTGGTTCCTGGGCGAAATGATATATTAAGCTAAAGCAATAACTTCCAAAAATTAAAAGCTGAAAAAAGCTCCTGAAACAGCTGATTGATGGCAATATTACAATGTGCAGGACAGGTTTGTATCTTGTAAACTATTCTCTAACTTGCTACCTTTGGATTAGAAGGTGGTTTGAAGAAATGTTGTGTAACACCTGAATTTGATTTCTGGCTGGATTTTATAAAAGGATGCAGGTGGGGACTGAATTATATACTTTGAAAGGACAATGGCAGATGCAGAAATGGAGGAGAAGACTCCTACCGTGTTGGACGAGTGTAAACCAGTGCTGAGCATAATGGCAGAGTTTTGCGAAATGGGAGCCAAATTTATAAACACACTAGATCGGATGATAGAAAGAGAGGAAAGAGGGGACATTACCAAAGATATGGTTGCGCCAGGAGAGCTGATGGATATGGTTGTGACAAGATATGGTTGTGGCAGGAGCCGTTGATGACGCAGTGGGAGACAGCGGAGAAAATGGTGCCCATCACAAGATGCAAGGAAAAACAAAAAATCGGTGCAACAAAAAAAGCTTGGAAAGATGGATGGAGGATATCTACAGTTGGAGAAAGGAGAGACTGCAGAGCTGGAGCGGGGAGCGAGACAAATACAAACAGTTAAACCCAAAAAAGCCCGCCAGATAAGAATAAAGGAAGTAGATGTGAAGCTACCCCAAGGAATGCTGGGAAGAAAACGGAAACAACTAAGGGAATATTTACAAGAAAGAAATTGAGAGATGAAGGCTAGAGTGTAGAGATTTTAACAGAGAGAGCCTAAGACCCTAAATGAAGAGAATTATAGGACTTTATAAGGAAATGATGGTGATTAAGGATAAAATTATGTTTTAAATGTTTTAAAGAAGATGAGGGGTCAAGCAGGCACTATACCATGTTTTAATATACACTTATACTTAAATTTTTTAAACTATCTTTTACACTTTCTTATATTGTTTTTAAATGTGGGTGGATATGCATATTGAAAGTGACATTGAAATGGAGGAGATTAATTTAAATACTTTAATTAAATGATGATATATGAATTTTATGAAATGAATAAATAATTGTGGAGAAAGTTAAAATATCTATGGATGAAATATATATAGTATTGTTAAGTCAGAAGGAAAATTGTAGCCCAAGATAACCCTGTGCAGACAAGAAATGTTTCTTTTATTTTTTGTTTTTGAAAACAATAACATTTATTTTTTAAAAAAAGAATTCCAGTCCTTCTATAAAAAATACTTCCCCAATATGGTCCCCCTTCAGATGCATTAGGATTCAGAATTCCCAACCAGCATGTGTTATAGATCATATAGACTATTATTTAAATCTCTATGAGGTTTAATATAAGGAACCTCTTTGCTCATTGCTCATGCTCTTAATTTGTATATCAGAATCCAGTTTAAAAGTTCAACAATTTATTTTTAAGAATACATTCTAGGTCTTTCTGCTCTGTTATCTAGTTTACTTCCAATCACAAACAATCCATATTAGATTTAAGTTTAGATATAGAAATAAATAGTGGATAAATGTTTGAAAGGAGGTAGAACATGCATTTTTTTCATTATCTGTCCCTATTAATCTGACTGTACAATCTGAGTTAAATAATTGCAGAATATTACATCAAAGTTATCAGCCAATCAGCAATCTGACTTATTTTCTGTCAAGAGCATCACTGTCAGTTTTATCTGATGGTCACCACATTTTTCTATGCTCACACAATCATTTTCCCCCCTACTTTTTGGCTCCAGAGAAGATTTATATTCTTGGCACTCTGTTCTCGTCTGATGAGTTTCAGAAGACTCAAATTGTTGTTTTATCCCCAGGAGCAAAGCAAAAGCTGACTTAAACTGATAATGACATAATGTAGCTGCCCTATAAACAGTCATTTTAACTCTGTGATATGTGATTGCTGCCTCAACTTTCAAGCAATGGAAACGTAATAATTATCAGTGAACTCAAGATGATGAAAAATGCCCTGCTTCAAGAAACTCAAAGAAACTTCATCCATTTGTCACTGACATAAAAATGCACAGGTGTCACTCTACAACTTGAAGTGTATGAGTTATGATGGATGAATACAAGCACAAACACTTTAAAGCATGTTAATACTATTCTCAGATCTAATCTATGATAATCAAGTATACAAAAGATCAAATCTTTCTGGTACAAAAAAAACACCTAATGTTTCCAAAAGCAATACAATTGTTGTTATTCTAGCTTTCTGGTTGGATTCTTTTCTAACAAACAGAAAATATCAAGCTGTCTTCTGATTTGGTTCTGAAATTTACAAGGTTATCTTTGAAACTGACTAGAGCAGATATTATCAACTGAAATCATGGGATTGGTAGCCCATTTGGGAACAAACCCACCCAGTTAAGTTAAATTACAGTTTTTAGTCCAAGTGTATAGTACACTTTAGTACTATATATCATTTGTTATATATCATTTGTTTGTTAAATCTAACCATTCTTTCTTCTGGATTTCGAAACTAGTTAAATAGGATTGTTTTATTCAATCTTCTTTTGGCATTACCTATAGGCATGGTGAAGTGGATGAAATTTACAGATTGAAATGTACATAAACACCAGCTAGCTGCCAGAAGACATGATGAAAATTCCTCAATTTCACAACATAATATAGCTTCAGACAAGTAACTGTGAGAATCCTAGACCAAACCAAGTCCAAAAACCCTTGTGGGATTCTACCAGTTCGGCCCAGTTTGGGCAAACCCCTTGTTCCAATTCTGTGTGGTTCATCCCACCCCCACCTGTTTTTCGGCCTGTCTTCAGGCCATTTTTAGGCCATTTTTCCAGCCAAAATCAGCCTGAAAATGGGTGGGGGCGGGGCCAGCCAGTGGTGGGATTAGCCCCAACCGGCTAAACTTATCTCTTCGTTTGAGGTGAGTGGCTGGGAGGCAGGGCTGGTGTGATCTGTGACATCACCCAATCACATGATGACCTAGCCACGCCCACCATGCCCACAGGATTTGCTGTTTAAAAAATTGAATCCCACCACTGCCTGGAAGCCTGTCACTCAGACAAATCTGCCATCAACAGACCCAGAAAGATAAATAAATACATACCACTCAAAAGAGATAATCAAAAAGCCAAAAAGGAAACAATGAAAACATCTCTTTACCAGCAGTCAAAACTGAGATGAGCAGAGATTTACACCAAGATTAGCACTAGACCAACAATCAAGAAGTAAACAATACCCCAAGCAAGGAACTACCAATTCAGACAAACAAACTAACAGTAAACAAAAGCCTACTCAAGACCTCATCCACCAACCCTGACAGGGCAAGCCACTATTATATAAAATGAGAGCAAACCCCCTCATGATGACAGAAATACCTATCATTCATACCATTCATATTTTTGCTTGTCCATTCAATCAGATAATAGATGCATCTTTAGGGGTTGACATGCAGTGATAAAGACCCTAACCCACAGAATGAAAAATCCATGAAGGGAAGAAAAGGAAAGGAAAAGGGCAGTTACTGATTTTCCAACTCAATAGAGCATAAAGAATGGCCCATGTACCCATAAATGTTTGGGTCTCTGAGGACTGAGATGGAACCAGTAAAGTAGAAAATAAAGAAGAAAGCAACAATAGATTCTTGGACTCTATCGCAGCTTCAAATATTATTGAAACTGATATATTTTCTATAATGTGACAGTGATATTCTTCTTACTTTTGTTTGTGTCAATGGAATTTCTTCGCATTAGACTGATAAGATTAAAAAGAATAATTTCTGGGAATTAATATTCTGTGATTAGGTTACCACTGCAATTAAAATGTTCTGATATTATTACATAACAAAGCATAAAACTTTCAGGTGACATCTGCAGAATACAATAAAAATTGGTCTATCTCTGAACCAATTATGTGATTACTGCCACAAGACTATTATGCATATATCCACATTGGAGGATTGGTTGGAAAAAATGACAGAACTAGCAGAGATGAAAAAATTAACTTGTTTGGTTAGAAAAACAACAACTATATTTATCAGTGGTTGAAAACCCCTTATAGACTTTTTGCTGGAAAAAAAGAGAAAAATGAATTTATGAGTTTGAAAATTAGAAAATTAGAAAATTATGAAAAAAAAGGAAATTATGGTGTAATTTTAAAGAGAGGGTAAAATATAAATACATATATAAATGATGTTAGAAGCAGATCAGAAGCCACTTCTTTATAATACCTTAGTCTTTTTTATTTCTTTTTCTATATTTCTTTATCACTTTCTTATTACTTTTCTTTATTCTTCTTTAATTCAAAATTTGTACAGTTTTTAATTCTGTTGAAAAACTTCAATAACAAAAAATCATCAGATGCTGCCACCATGAAATTCACATAAAATATAAAATAGAGTAGCAACTTCAAGTGTTTTGGGACAGACAAGAATGGGGTGCTAAACCCTTGCCCCGCAAATAGAATATCCATCTATCCTAGTTTGTAGAGGCCAAACCTATCTTTTCTAATTTTGTCATGACCATTTCAGATGGATCCTGAGGAAGGTAGGTGATGGAAGAGCAGGAGATGGAAAAAGAGGCTGGCAAACCAGAACCTAGCTTAGAAACTTCAATAGAAACTTTGGCCTTGACTGTGCCAACTTGACCTCTGACCATGACAGAGGAGCATTGCCGGACCCCAGTCTGCAGGACCTTGACCTTACTTTTGTCTATTAATTCTTCAGTCCTTTGTTGGTCTTACTACCCCAGATTGTCCACCTGTGCCATGCCCTACTCCATGAACTCTGGGATGGGACAAGTTTAATACAAAGAACTTTAAGAAAGTGGGGGAGGGTTAAGTTTTGCTCTTTCAGGAGACTGGACTGATACATGGGTTACCTGATGATAATTTTCTCAAAGTGCGGTAAAATTTTAATATCATTACTATATGACCTAAACCCCATTGGCTCATTGTTTCTGAAATATTTTCTTACATAAATGGAGAAACAATACTATCACAAATAGGCAAAAAAGAGAAACTTTTGACTTCCTGCCAGCTTTCCCACTGAGTTTCCTTGTGCAAAGCTGACAAGAAGCACGAGAAATATTCCACCCTTCCCCCTTTGCGTCCTGAAGCAGTCACAGGTTTTCCAAATTTCATTCACTCAGGACTTATGGACACAAGATGGACACATTTTGTAAGTTATTTGAAGTATTTTGGTTCAAAAAATTTTGCCCTATGATGTACTGTTTAACCTAATTAAAGGTCATGACAAGAGTTTTAATAGCATATAGATTTCTATATTTGCATTAGCTTGTGAAAATGTTATGCATTAGCTTTTGTCCTCTTTTAATTATGTATGTTCTCAATTTTTGGTACTGCATACAATATATCACTACCCTATCCAAAAATGTCTCATTTCCCAAGTGTTTTTTTTCTTATTCAGGATTCAAAGTCTTCATTGAGGAAAGCATTATTGAACATCATTTATTGGTGGAAAGATAGATTTTAAGCTAAATCAATAAAAACTAATGATAAAGTCAGTGTGGAAAGGGGAGCATGGAAAAGATAAATATGGGCAGGGGAATCTCCTGGATTCACAGCTCTAACTAAAAGAACAGATAGCAGTTATGGCCAGGGCCTTTGCACAGCTGCATCTTGTGTAGGAAGCTGTGTTTATGGTCACTCACAGCTTAATCGCCTTCCAGTTAAACTACTGCAATATGCTGTACACGAGGCTGCTTTTGAAAACCATCCAGAAACTTCAGCAGGCCAAGGATAGAGTGGTGCAGATAGTTCTGGGTGCAGTTCATTACATGATGTAACACTGCTACATTGCAAGCTTCACCAGTCCCAATAGGTTTCCAGTCCCAATAGGTTTGTATGTAGTGGTATGTAGAAATGATCCAACAAGACTGAGCTTATAAATCCTTCAAGGTAGTCAAGATAAGAAGCACAACTACAGTATAAGTACTAACTCTATCTTTATTGTAAAGTCATGTTAACAGAATCTTGAAAGTCTGAAAATATTTCTCCCATCCTTCTTTACGTCAGGGACAGTCCCTTCTGGAAAAAAAAACCCCATGTCCTCCCACCTTAGTTGATTCAAATACTTTGTATTTCAATAGCACATCCTTCTGTCTCCCAAGGTCATTCCCACATACCATTACATTGTGGGACCCCCTTCTTCCAAAAGTATCTTCCCACACATACATTCCCATAAGAAGCCCCAGGTTTCCTCTTTTAATCTTTGCTTATTTTAAACTTTGCCATGGGATCTAGGAAGCGTGAGTATTAAGACGTTGCCCATGTGTCATAACTCTTATAACTCCTGATATAAGAGAGGTCACAACTTCACTCAACTTTAAGAAATCTGTTAAGACTAAAACGAGGGGCTGAAAGGATTTGTGTAATATTTAAGAGGAAGGAGGGATTATAGGTTTATAAGGGTCTGTGAAAAAAGGTAGAAGTCATTAAACTTCTTAAATTTAGTTTATTTTCTTCTAATTTCATTTCTTTCCTTCTTTTTTTATTTGTCATATATTCTATGAAACATTCCAAATACATATTTTTAAAAAACAAAGAAAAACCATTAACACCATGCTTTTGCTACAGTCTTTTGGGTTCAACTGAGTGAAGTTTCCTTCTGGCTCTTTAATTATTGTATTTGGCCATCATTTTGCATTTTATATTTTGTATGTGTTTTATTTTTTTCCTATTCTACACCACAATGTTTGAGTTGGGCAGACCCATAAATGAGTAAATAAATATTGGCTATCTGTCCAAAGATTCTGAACTAAAACAGGGAACTGTTCATGAATTTACTTCTTTGGTTTAAGGAAAATATGTATTATGATTGAATATTGCTATATTTTGTTACTACTACTGAGGTTGTGGGCCTGTGTGGGGGGAGGGGATTCCATGTATTGTTTTCCATTTAATTCATCTCTGAACCAACTTCAACTCTGAACCATATTCTAAATTTCAATTAATCAATCGATAAATAATCAAACATTGCTCAGAACTGCTGTACATTATTTGGAAATCTCTTTGGATCTAATTATCAGGAATATAATGACTAGCGTTCATTTGTATTCCATTGAATTTTTCAATCATCAATGACTCCAATAAATAAACAATATTTTCTTTACCTTACCATTAAATTTCAAGATATCAGTCTTCTCTGCCTGTTGTCCTCCAGATCTGTTACACTACAATTCCATAATTCCTAGATAGAATGCCAAAGCATCTGCAAAACATGAAGGCTGCTTTTCATTTATTTATTTTATTTATTTATTTATTATATTTTTATGCTGCCCAACTCCTGAAGGACTCTGGGAGGCTTACAACATGGATAGCAATAGCACTCAGATGTTATATACTGCTATCAGAGCTTTACAACACTCCCCAAGCAGTT
>JANHGC010002043.1:186988-204111 GCA_027560395.1 Boaedon fuliginosus
CCCGAAGCAGGCCCTCCCTGTGTGATCTAACTGGGCGCTGGGAGGCAAACGGTGGCAGTAGGCGGTCTCGAAGGTACTCCCTAGTATTGTACTCCAATATGTTTCCATCCTTCATATTTTTTTTCTTCTCCCTCCATTGATAGGCAGACTCTGAATCTTCAAAATGCTCTTTTCTTCCCTTTTCATCCTACAGGGCCTTTTCTTGGAAGGATGGGGAGATAGGCATTTGAAGACAATTATTTCACATTTTCAGCACTTAATATTAAAGACTTTTCCATTTTAATTGATTAGAATTTTCACAAAATGTAGGGGTCTATTTTATTTGCTCTTCACAAATAAAATAGACTCCAAACAATTTGAGTGGTAAAACGACAGCAGTTGTGAGACCTACAGTTGGATCTTGGGTAAGAATGAATTCTTGGCCTACTGCCCATGCACTGAAAAATGGAAAAGAAAAAAAAACTCAATTGACATTGACTTATACTTTGCAACAAAGTAAGTTGCATGGGTCTCCCTAGCATGCCAAAAAGGAAAAGCTTCTTTTTAGTAATTAATTACTTTGTTCCTAATGTTGACTTTAAAGCAGTTCTGTCAGAATGACTGATGCGCTGCTTTCTATTGATTTCTGCGGAATAAATCCCCATCGTGATCAAAATTAACAGCAGGGATGTTGAGGTCACCATTAAGCCCTCTGTTCCCAGTGCCTCCAAGATTTGTTCTTTGAAAATAAAGCAAAGTGTAAACTTAGACTGTAGAAGAATGAGTACAATTTCTCCCCCACCCCTCAATCTGCCGCTCCCTGGCTTTAACAGGCAACAATCCACATTTATTATGTGTCCCATGAATCCTTCCCCACAATCCCCAATCCTATTTGTTCCTTTTCCTTTCCATCCTCTGCAGATTTAAACACAAATGTGAGTATTGAAAACAGTTTTGAAAGCTTGTCATCAGATGCTCCCTATTATCCATTTACTACAACACTACAATAAACCTTTTTGTCAATGCCACTGCCCTGCTTCATCTTACACAATTAGCCTGGTGACCCTGCCAAGTTCACAGGTTAACCAAGGAAGAATAAGTAAGACAGTGTCTTCTATATACTACTTAACACAGTGCTGCAGCTGCAGGGTGACTATTCAGGTCATGCTCCATTGAAAGTTGTGAAGGGCTTTGTGAATACACCTACATTCTTAATAGTGGGTAGTGTCTTTGACTCTGCACCTGTCCTATAATAATGGGAAAAAGCTGTAAACTTAGTATTTAATTTTGCATTCTGCTGATAGCTCATTTCTCAATTCCACACCACCAGAAATAAATGGAGTAGAAAATATAATCACTAATATTTTTCAGTATTTCAATTACAGTAATTAAATTATTTTAATTTATTTTAAATCATTTTGATTTAATTTGTGGAGAATAATTTCCAGGCATTCAAGTACACAACCCTCCAGAATATTTCTAATGAAAGCTTGATGGTGGTTTGATTTTCTTGGCTAACAAACATTGAGTTTCTCCCACAAAAGAGTTTCTCCCACAAAAGAGTTCATTCTTTTTCTCAGCCAGAACTTATTACAGACAGTCCTCTCTACTTACGTACTTTCGAGCTACAAACTTTTGCTGATATAAAAACAAACCTGTCCATAACTCTAATCTAGAAAGACAAGGAAAGGCGGGAAAGGGTTAGTTTACAGCACGCCACACACACATATGCTTGTCAGCACCATCACATGTTGAGAGGTTGAGCAAATCAAACCAATTGATCATTGAACAAATCAACTCAGAGTTCTCACCACAGACATAGATTACTAGATTCAAATTATCCTACTTTGGACAATTATGCTAAAACCTAACTCTCTTAAAAATATTCTAATGCTGGGAAAGTTGAAGAAGAGGGTGATCAGCAGAAAGATGGATAGACTCAATTACAGTTGCAATGAGTACACCATTGGAACACTTGAAATAACAGGATAAGGGCATATTGTCATGGGAAAATTTATGTGGTTGCTAAGGAGCCAAAAATGACTAGATGGCACCTAATCAAGTCACAGTGACTGATGGTGCCACCTCCTCCAAACAGACATTTGCATTTCTTAGAATGATTCAAAAGATTTGGGGGGGGGAATCAGCACCACCTAAACATTTGCACCCTTGGTCGGTGCCTACTTAGCCAAAAGCTGACTCTGTATATGGGAACTATGTTTAAAAAAAGAATTGCATCTTCCTGGTGACAAAGAACAATCAACTGTTATAATAACTTCCTTTGAATATGCAATCCTATTTTTATCTATTAGATTTTTATGTAGCTGCACCAAATCATGCATCAGAACCATCCTAAATGAAGTGTCCAGGCATTATTGCTCAGGTCTTGCCAGTAAATCTGACAGTTATACCACAAAGTGACCACAGATATTAGTCCCATTTGTAATTAACTGTGAAATCATTTCCACACAATGTTTTTTTTCCAGCAGTCTTTGTATCACAGCATTATTTAAATAATCATTTCAGCAATGCTGCTTTGGCAGTCTTAAAAGTCAAAATGGCTGCCAAATGAATTTTGGCATACAGGCAAGTTGAGGTAACTGTGCAGTTTATCACTTCAGCATTTGTTATAGATTACACACAATTATAGTCCACATTTGTTTAATGGCACCTTTGTGGCATATTTGAAAAATACAATCCATTCTCTCCAACTTATTTAACATTTGCTGGAACAGAGTAACCTACAGTATATTTTTAAATCACTTGCAAGTAGTAAAGGGAAAATAACACATATCCCCCAAACCTATGGAAATACTACTTATAGGGTACTGTATATTAATTTGCTGTAGTATATGGAAGGCTGGGAAGAAAAAAAACAAATACTAAATCATTTAATAAAATTGTATGATCCTTCACAACAACAGCAAGATGTCCTACCAATAAAATAAAATAGAATAGAAGACAGCAGACAGCAAATGTAAAGAATCAAAGTGTTAAAACTAGAGATGCATCAGCTCTTCAGGTTCTTTAATAATAATTCAATTTAAACATGATTTGTAAATATTGGATGTTGGAAAACCAAGACATAAAGAACAGGGAATAGTTAATCCTGGAATTTTCAGAAATATAAAGCGGGATTATGAAATGTATGCATCTCAGTTACAAATAATAAATTTCAAGCATATCTATAGCTTGATAGTACCTGCTTTTTGGGAGTGGGGGGTAGTTGTAGAGGAAAAAGGGAAAGTCTTGAGAAACAGAAATAATATGACTACCACCAAGGCAATGATAAAAGAGGTTTCAGTGTGGAGCAAAAATGTATCATGAATAAACAACTTAGACAGGTCCTAAATTCATAAATTCTCTTGAAATTAAAGGAAAGAAAGAAGAAGCACATTTAAATTTGCAAGATTCTGTTGCTACAGCTTTACTACAATAAAGTAGTATTGAGCTACATGACTTTGGTTTCTTAGCCTAGTCTACCTTGAAAAGCTAACATTAATATGGGATAAACATATGCTAGAACAGGGGTGTCAAACTCGCGGCCCGCAGGCCAGATGCATCATGTGCTGGCCACGCCCACCCCCAGTTTAGCGAAGGGGGGAAGTTGCAATACATCACATGATAATAATAATAATTTATTTATTTATTAGATTTATATCCCGCCTCTCTTCACCCAAAAGGGGAACTCGAGGCGGCCATGATGGCAATGAGTCATCATGAGTTTGACACCTCTGTGAATAATAAATATTTTAAATGTAAAAAATGATACAGATGTGGAGAAAGTGAAGCACAAGTACAGACTTGTATATGAATTGGTAAATTAATATATACAATTGAATAAAGTTTGATAAACCTTCAGTGACTTTATAAACTCCTGGTAGTTTCTATCATCTCCTTTCAACAATCTGAATGGGTTACCTTGCCATTGTTGCCATTGTTGCTTTGAAAATTTAAAAAAAACGTTTAACATTCTGTACCAGCTGGTGGAAACTGGTAAAATGTTTACAATAGCCTGTAATAAGCAACAGTTGATTAAGCCCCATCAAAATTCATATTACTGTGCAAACATAGAAAATTTCTGGTAAAAAATCTTATCTGTGTGATATTTATTTAACAAAAGAGAAGCCAAACAATCTGTGATTTCACTTTGGAAACCAAGGCTGCTTCCTGAGTAGAAGGGAATACTTTTTAAAAGGACCTATTTTTAGGCATAGAAATTATATTTTTATCTACTATATACTCTACCTCATTATTGACTATCCCTGTCATAAATCCGTCAGGATGAATGATCTGCATACATCAGAACATTAACATCAGTAATCCCTCTGTGGAAGCCTAAGACCTCAGAAATCCTTGGAAAATAAATGCTATATGTGAGTATCCAAGAAGTTGCTTATCAGATAATTTATGTGCAGCAAACAATGACTGATAGTTTACATAAACTCTGTAAAATGAAGAATAGGAACTTTTCAATCCAGACAAAGAACTTGCACTCCAGACATAATTAAATTTGTTAATTTCAAGGACAGTTACACATAAGCTTAACTCTACTCTTGGTATCAGTGAGATTTCAGAATGCTTAACCCAACTGGATTTTATTATTTTATATATTTATTACATGTAATAGAACATTCCTGTCATTATTGTCACGGATAAATCCATGCCATTAGGTTCTACCACTGACTATGCCACTAGGTGGCAATATGTATTATGTACATATGTGTTGTAATATATGTAATGTACCTATAGATAGCAATGTGGTGCCATCCCTCTATATACTTGAACCCGAGCCCCATGTGCTCACTTCACGTCCTGGTGGCAACACTTTGGGCTCACTTTATTTCACTTCTGCCGGTGCTTTTGCATTGTTACTTACCCTCGGAGGATGTAGTCTCCTTGGAGGCGAAGTCCTTACTTCCATTTCCCTTTCCCTGAATCCTGCAAATAACAATAAAGAATATTATTATTAAGAATTCATGGCTTGCAGTTTGTCCAGCGATCCAATCTATCTACAACCTCGACAATTATTTAACTTTTTATTACAGAAATTGACCTTACCTTTAAGGAGCACATAACTTGTCCACCTTATAACTTTTTCCTCAGAACATCCCTTACAAGTAGGTCAATAGATTGGGGGGGGGTTATATTATTACTTATTAGACATTAAAGCTGCTCAGGTCCAAAAAAAATTCTTGGCATCTTACAAAGTATCAAGTGCACAATTAAAGCACAGTTCAAAACATAATTGCCCAGAGAATATAACAACAATAACAGTCAAAAAATATGACAGGGGCTCCAGAAGCATTGTACACCCAGGATTTAAACTCGAAACACTAGAGAAAAGCCAAGGCTAAGTTTGAACCTGGGGAAGCTCCATTCCTAATCTAACCCTAATCTAACCCTAGATTCTACATTGGTTTAGTGCAGAGTTTTCAACCTCAGGAACTTTAAGGAGTGTGGATGTCAACTATCAGAATTTCCCAGCCAGGATGGGAAATTCTGGAAGTTGAAGTCTACACATCTTAAAGTTCTGAGGTTGAGAAACACTAGTGAATGGATTTTATACAAAACTCAACATTTCCAAAGAACTTAGCATTGCTTAGGTCACTGCCTCAACCCATACCTCAATTACTTCTAATGCAACCTTGTAATATAATATTGTAGGTGTTGGAATAGGGGTAGGGAGACCAGATTCAAATCCACGACTATGTTCTATATAACTTTACTGGAAGACTTTGGAACAGTTACCATCTTCTTCAGCTTCACCTACCTCACAGGATGGTTGTTTGGGAGGAAAATAAGAGGAGGTACAGGAAGTGGCAGAAGAGGAATCAGCCTAGTCACAACACAGCCACAAATAGACTAAGTCTAACCCCTCTGAACTACATTGACCCTTATCTAGCACCAAAATAGTGCTAACCATTAGTTGAGTACATTCCTGTGCATTGGCATGAGTAGTAATAAATCAATTTAATTGGAACTTTGCATGTGGTCCTGTTTTTTCAAGCCTGACAGAAGGGATCCTTATGAATCATAAGGATGACTCCTTATGAGTCAGCATTTTTCTGACTGCTGGTTAGCTGAAACCATCAAAGCTGGAGTTTTTTGTGGGAAGGGGGGCAAATTGTGGGATTGTGAATGGTCTGGTTTTCACCAGGCCTTCCACTGCATAGATGCCAGCAAGGGTGTTCTTGTCCATAGTAGGGTGGCAAGGTGCAGGATTTCACATAGATGCTACCTAAATCTTTGTTACACCTCCCTCTTCCCTAAGATGTCTTGGATGAATGCAAACAAGTATGCTCCAACCTCACTGACTTAATTTTCTCTGCTTAAAACGTCAGCAGCCTACCCTGAATTCTTACTTCACCCCATTACTCAGACTTTGGCCTTAAGCAAGCTATACCTCCACCACCACCATACCTGGCCACGTTATATAATAGCCTTCCATGTTACTCATCAACAGGATAACTCTAGAGACTTTTTAATAGATATAGGAAACAGGCATCGCCATAACAATGTGGCTTCCATATGTAAATCCTCTCCTCTTCTTGCCCTCCTTCTGTTTCTTCCTTTGTGAATTGTTGAAAAGGTACATCAGGTGCCTGCAAACATGGATGGAAGAGGTCTAAGAAAACTTTCTTTTTTCTTTTTCCTATGGAGTTGGAACAAGAGGATTTTTGTTACTGTAAGAGTGGTGAAGGTCAGAGGGCAATCCCTGTTTGATCCTCTGGAGAGACAACAGGGTGACTCATGATCTCTCTGTCTGATTTCAGGGTTTGAGGCCAGGAGAGGAGAAAATGATCAAAGGCCTGCTTGAAACTGGTTTGGGAAAGATTTGGAGGGTGAGAGAAAGAGAATATGTTGACTGTGAGTATTTCCTTCCCAACCAGGATGTATCTTTCAACTGGTATCATACCAGTACAAGAACAGGACAGGACAGGACCTCACCTCGCAAACACTGCTTACAGAATAAGAATAACAATATTAAGTTGTTAAATGCAACACTGCAGCCTATCTCTGCTGACTTGTTCAGCAGGTTGTCAGATCTAATCCCACCAGGCTCAAGGTTGGCTCAGCCTTCCATCCTTTCTAAAGTAGGTGAAATGAGGACCCAGATTGTTGGGGACAATAAGCTGACTCTGTAACAATTGGGGAGTGTTGTAAAACTCTGATAAGCAGTATATAAAAATCTGAGTGCTATTGTTATCCATGTTGTAAGCCGCCCAGAGTCCTTCGTGAGTTGGGCAGCATAAAAATGTAATAATAAATAAATAAATAAATAAATAAATACATACATACATACATACATACATACATACATACATACATACATACATACATACATACATTTATTTTGGTTTATTTAAAATCCAACCCATTAACCTTTGGGGACTGACCGCAATTCAGTCCTAGCTAAATGTAAATTTTTTGTCGAGCCAGATTCGATGGGTCAATTTTAAGGCGATAACCTTATAGGGCTACATCCAGGAATGCAGCAATGGCTTATTTAGACTTCTTTTGAAGACTCATTTAGACAGATAGTCCTCAATTTGTGAGCCTGGTCCTATATCATAGCAGTCATTAAGTGGGTCGGCACATGTTGGTGCTTGTGGTCATTAAATTGATGCAAATCTGGTCATACAAAACTCCAGCCATCATTTTTACAGTGTAAGAAACTAGAAAGATTCCTGCTTGGAAATCTCTTTCTCTGCCCATTATACAGCTTCGGGCTATGCTGCCTCTTATCTGATCATTCCATAGGGGAATTTCTTCCCCACTCCCTTATCTTCTACATACTGTCATCGTTCCGAGTAACGCATCCGCCAAAAGCAGAACACCGAAGCAAGTAGATTCCTCCATAAACATGTTTATTGGATACATCATATCAGCACATATCAGTGAAAACCAACTCTAAACGTCCCCACGGTCTCCACCTAATCAAAACAGCAAATATTTTCCTTCCCAGGTGTCACCGAGCAAATTGTCCAATGAAAGTACTAGCTGGCAGGCTGCTTGGTCACACCTCTCCTCCTTCAAACCGGCACCTGTTGAGATGACCTTGGTTCCCACAAGAAAACTTTTTGTTTTGACTGTGAGCTGATCTACTTCCCCCTCCCTTCCCCCTCTTAGGGTTGGTGGCAACTATGAGGCAACACAAGGTGGCTTCAGCCAGGCTTGCTTCAGCGTTGACACATACAATTACAATCCACATACATGCTACGGCAGGGGTACCCACCCCTCAGGGCCGTGACCCAAAATCAGGCTGTGGCCTATTCAGAACCGGGCTGCACAAGCAGTAGGAGAGCATACCTTCGAGACCGCCTACTGCTACCGTATGCCTCCTAGCACCCAGTTAGATCTCATAGGGAGGGCCTGCTCCAAGTGCCGTCAGCTAGGCAGTGTCGACTGGAGGGGCCGCAGGCGAGAGCCTTCCCTGTGGCAGCTCCGTCCCTGTGGAATTCACTCCCCGTGGTGATCAGAACCATCTCTAGCTTGCCTAGATTCCACCAGGCACTGAAGACTTGGCTTGGCAGCAAGCATGGCTTTAATCATCTTGTCCCCTTCTCCCCCGCCCCTTGTGTATGATTGAGTGAGCGAATGAGTTTTGATTTTTACTGTATAGATCAAATGTTTTTATTGTATTGTTCTGCCGCCTTGAGTTCCCCAGATGGGTGAAAAGAGGTGGGATATAAATCAAATAAATAAATAAATAAAAAGAATACAAATGGGTACACACACAAGGTAGATTTCTACAAAGGCCCTCCTCATCACAATCGCCATGTGCTCTTCAAACATAAGCTATGAATCCAGGACAGCCCAGCATTTATGAGCCAAGTCTACACAGAGAAGCATAACCCCATCCAAAGCCAAAGATGAAATATTTGTCAGCCCCACTAGGTTAACCAGATCAATAAATTATTCCATAGGAAAGGGGGGGAAATATTGAAATTGGCTATAATAATAGTATTTTCCAAATCTATGCTGTACTCCCTCCTCCTTCAATGGGAGGTATCTGCTCAGTTGCTTCCGAAAGTGATCATATCCTGCACTTACAAAATGCTTCTTTTGCCTATGAAAGGTTCCATTTTATCTCCCTCATGGTCATCTTCCTTACTCTCCTTAGTATCTCTGGAATCAAATGGTTCCTGAATCCAAACCAACACTGCTCTATTAGGATTCAGTCTAAGCCTGTTTATTCCTATGTAGACCCTTACAGCCTTTAGACATTGGAACAGAACCTAAACTATGGGTTTTAACTTAAGTAAACCCCGTTTGGCCTGGAATCAAGATATTCAGCAAAATATCACCTGCCATGGAGAAATATCAGTAGTTGCTAGGAATCAAAACTGACCCATTGGCACATCATCAAGCAATCACTTGCATATTGATAATAACTAACCCCAGGCTAGATGATGACCTCTCCAAGTAGTTTCATGTGGATGTTAAATAAGAGAAGAGAAAATGTTGGTTTCTGCAAGACCCTACAACAGAGACCCCAGATCTTGATTTCTTATCTAGACATCTCCCACTACTGAATCCCCAACTTAGACCACCACTATGGATTAGCATTCCTACTCCAGCTCCTCACAGTCAATCCAGAAGGTTACCATAATAGATGGTACTGAAAAACACTGAGAGATCAAGCAAAACCTAGAAGGTGTCACCTCTTCTATCCTGGAGAGTGAGTCCAGGATACGCCAGTCACCATAACAGAAAACAGCATACATTCTGTTCCACACCCATGCTTGAACCCCATCTGAAAAGGTCTTTATATTCCGTTTCTTCTGGAGTTTCCTACAGCTGTAACCCTGCCATATTTTCAACAACCTTCCGCAAAATGGAAGGCTGGATACAAACCAATAGTTGTCTAAAATAGTTGTTAAATAATTTTTTAAAAAAAGATACAGATGCTTTAAGAACTGTGTTCATTTTAATGAGTGAACCCATGAAACCAAAGACATTTTTTGTTTCACACTCACATAGAAGTCTGGCTTCCATAAGTGTAGCAAGGAGATGCTATACTTCCGCAAGATATAAAACTCTCTTTCCAAACCCTTTTTAAGCCTGCATAAACTATGACACTACACATGTTTTTACAAGGAGACGGTGAAGGCTATATGCCTATGTCCCAGTTACAATGTAAAATAAGCAAAGAACAAGAGGGCATTGGGTGAATATAGGGCAGATAATTTTTAGAAAACTCGGTATCTTTTCTACAATATATGACATTTCCCAGGTCAAATAAGGAGGTGCAAAGAGAATCCACCTAGGTACATTGGGAGTGAGCAGGCAACTTCTCATAAACTAGAGCAATTTGAGGGTATTTGATCTGAGCTAAGATACTGCAAGAACCAGCAAGTTTGGGAAAGAAAAAGGCAAATACCACTAGCCTATCTCAAACATGCCAGTCTCTCTGCAGAAGACTGCTATACAACCATTCCTAATGGGAAGGGATTTGAAAGGAATGAAAAGTAATTTTAAAAGCCAGAATTATTTTTTCTCTCCATATTTTAATAAGAACTTAGGGAGAAAGTGGTTAGGAACAAGTTCAAGGAAGGACGATGTATATAAAACCATGTTTTTTCAAGACATGAATGGTGAAAGGAGCCTGATAGGCTTTTAGTGTACAGAGGTACACTTAGGCTTGTGCTATGCTTTGAAGATTAGTACAGAGAGACTTTTAACATGACGGCTGCTTAATGTCTCTTTTCAATACATGAGACAGAGGTCAAGAACAGATTCAGGGACCAACATGTTTCATTTTACAGTTTTATTCTGGGAAATCCCAAAGCATCTGTGTCTCTGAATACATTATAACTGAAGCAGACTGCAAAGCCCTCATCTGTGTATGCCAGTCTTCCCTGTTCAATTAATGAGATTCTTGCCTGATCAAGCTAGTTCTGATATCTCTTCCCTATTACCATTCCAATAATTTCACGAGTTTGGAATATGTTCTAATACTGAAGACCTTTACCTATGTTTGTCTTACAACAGATGAAGAAGAGACACAGTGGCGCAGTGGTTAGAATGCAGTACTGCAGGTAATTCTGCTGACTGCCGGCTGCCAGCAGTTCGAGTCTCACCAGGTTCAAGGTTGACGCAGCTTTCCATCCTTCCCAGGTGGATAAAATGAGGACCCAGATTGTTGGGGGAAATAGGCTGACCCTGTAAACCATTTAGAGATTGCTGGAGAGCACTGTGAAGCAGTATACAAGTCTAAATGCTATTGCTATATCACTATAAATCCTGAAAAATCTTAGCATTAATCTTGAGCAGCTCTGATGCAATCACGAAGGGCTGGAGTGCATAGTGGATAGGCTAAGAAGATATCAAAGTTCAACTTAAGTAAGCACAGCATAAAAACACTTCCCAAGCAGGCGGGGAGGGGGGTGGGCTTGGAACGGAACTTCTGAAAGAGTTTCAGCAACCCCAGGAAGTCTCATTAATGCTACACCCTTCCACAAAACAATGCACCAACCGCCCTGTTTTAATTGCCAAAGCAGATTTGTTTAAAATAAATGTAGCTCTTGGCTAAATATTTGGACCACTTGCTGTAGCTTGCCTTTTTTCAGCCCCTTTAGGAACCGGGGAAAAGACCAAACTAATATTAAAGCTTCTAAAAATTAAGCTGTTCCTTGCCACATACTAAAACCTTAAAAACTCAAACATATGCCTTTACTAGTTACAGAACCTTATAAGGCGGAGCACACCCATGATTTGCTCAGATACATGATGAGCCTTAATTAGAATCAAATCAGGGCCAAGGCCCTAATATCATTGAACTCAATTTTCCCCATAAAATACAGGAAGTCCTCAACTTACAACAGTTTGTTTAATGACCATTCGAAGTTACAGCAACACTGAAAAAAGTAACTTGTGACCATTTTTCACACTTATGACCGCTGCAGCATCCCATGATCAACATGATTTACATTCGGATGCTTGGCAGTTGACTCGTAGTTATGACGGTTGCAGTGTCCATGTGGTCATGTGATCCCCTTTTGCGACCTTCTGACAAGTAAAGTCAATGGGGAAGCCAGATTCACTTAACAACTGTGTGATTAATTTAAGAACTGCAGTGATTCGCTTAACAAACCTGGCAAGAAAAGTCATAAAATGGGACAAAACTCACTTAACATATTTCTCACGTAGCAATATAAATTTTGGGCTCAATTGTGACTATGAGGATGCAGCCAGAGTTGTAAGTATGAAAAATGGTCATCAGTAATTTTTTCAGTGCAACGTTGGTCACTAAATGAATGGTTGCCTGTCGAGAGCTACCTGTATTATTGATTATTAAGCTGAAATACTTAAGTTCTGAAGGGCATTAGGTTGCCTACACCTGGACTTAAGATTCATGGTGAACTTATAAAAGCTAGCCTCTCCGAATCCCAGCCTGTATTAGGGATACTCTGTACAGGGTATTTTATCTGAACAAAAGTATCCACCTCAAGACTGAAAGTGCAGGATTCTCCTCTGAAAACTCATTTGTTCTGCAATGTGGCTAGAATTCCTGCATAAGATGTTCAGTCATTAAACACCATTTTTCTTTTTAGCATATACTGGGCATTATTTTGCCTCAAGCCTGTGGGTTTCTACAATCTCCAGCCAATCATTAACTGGTTCTAACTGGCCTCTGGTCCGCCCCGTCCCCTCCTGAAAACTAATGCATCCCTTTTCCAGGCTTGCAAAAACTGTTTCCTTTTTCAAAGAACAGTTGAAACCTAAATACATCTGTGCTGAAGTTTTACCCTAAAGTGCAAAACCAAGCCAGATGTTTTATTGCATTCTTCTGACTCTTAAGGAGTGGCATATGGGGGGCAGGGGGGAGGCAGAGAGAGAGAGACAGAGAGAGACAGAGAGAGAGAAAGAGAGAGAAAGAGTGAATCAGAGCAACTAAACTCAAGGTTTTCTGCCATGCGGTGGAAGTGAAAACTCTTCTGTTTCATGCTCCAGGTGGCTTCAGAATCCTTGAACTTGTGATATCAACCACTCTCAATGGCAGCCAAAATTGAAAAGAGTAATTCTACCCAGGGACATCCCAATCTGAAGAGCGAGCGAACTTATTCTGTATCTACATAAGTCAGGGTTGTACTCAAAATGAGTTTATTGCTCTGGTTTAGCAAACAGGCAGGGAGTGTTTTACAAGTTGGTTACAAACATGTATTGAGTCGCGGCTGTCAATAACTCGATTCATGAAAAGAGTGTAATAAAATCTGAAAAGTTATACAACCTGTTATTTCAAAACATAGCTGATATGAATGTGAATAATTCACAGGCTCTGTGCATTTTACAGATCTATATTTCAAAATGTGACAGATAACTGCAACTTGTTACAACTGCAAAAAAACCCAACTCGTATCAATTATCTGTGTCCCACTGATTCTGCCACCAAGGCATGCTACTTTAGAACACCTATCCTGGGGGAGTTGGGGTGAACAATCCTAAGAATTTTTGCAACTCTGTTTTCATTGCAACATAAACAATCTTAATAAGTAATGTGTATTCATTTTTCCATGTTGTAAATCTATGGTAAATCAAAATTTCACTTTGCTCTACAAGTTTGGTCTCATTTTAAGCACTCTGGGAAAAGAAAATAAGAAGTCCCAGCAACAGAGAAGAACATTGTATTGAATTCTACCTCTGATATTTTTTTCTTATTGCTTGCTGCCAAGCCTAATATATCCTTGCAAGTAATCTGCTACCATTCTTTGTCTTCACCTAATAAAAAACACACACACACACAGAGGTGAGGGGCTTAAGTGAAGGTACTCGACTCCTAATTCCTCCTCTTCATCTTCTTATTGCAGTATTAAACTAAAATTACCCAATCCTGGCATTCCTTTATTCCGAATAACGGTGATGCTATCAGTTGAGTGTATAGAAAGAAAGATAGATCATCATTTCTAAATGCCAAGGAAGAGATACGCTTCTCCAACAGAAAGTTACACAAATATACAACACTGAAAATAGATTTAGGGAACAGAAACAGAGGAACAGAACATAATCTTTTGGCTAAACAGTTACTCCCATGGGGCATTACTATTTTCTCAACCATTCAACAAGCAAAATTCAGCTTAGTAGCAGCTGACTCTTCCCCAACACACAAACACCAATGCCAATTTAAACTCGCCTCCACAATCCAAACTTTCTCTAGAAGTTTAAACTAGTTTCCACGATCCAAACTTTCTCAGAAAGTTTACTACTTCCTAGAATGTCCCATTATCGTCAGAACCTCTCATCACTCATAAAATATTTAACACACACCCCCAGCCTAATTCTAGCCACCCTAGATATTCAGGTTTTTTAAGGACAGGAACCAAAGATCTCAAACAAGTACATATCTTTTTTTCATAAGCAACTCCCCAAACCCTTTATACCTATTTTCCCCCAATTTCTTTTTAGACGATCAAGAAAAAGAATTGACAGAAGAACAATACCTGATTCATTACACTTCCAAAATCCATCCTTCTGGGCTGTTTTATTTAAATATGGTCACCTCCACGATGGTGACTACCTCCAAGGGGACAGGAAACAGTGGGTCTCACCTTAGTTAAGCTGCTCCCTCCTTCGTGACGAGCAAAAGCCAGCCATCGCTTGTGCAAAACCCGAGCAGATGGTGTTAGTCAAAGCTGGCAGAGGTAAAAGACGAATGTTACATAGTACTCGATTGAAAATGGAGAGAAGCCAGGGACTTGGATTCAGACATTGGTGAAAGGGCAGCAGATCTGTTTGCCCGAGGCTTTCGGGGGTGGTGAGCTTGGGAGAGCAGTGTGCAGTGATTAAGCAGAAAGGAAAAAAGCTTTCAGAACAGTCTCTAAAGGGATTTTCCTTTCCAATCTCCACCTTATTAGCACAGCCTCTTCCCACCCACCTCCCTCCATGCATCGCTGTCCAAGTACAACATCACACACGCCCAAAAACAACACCACTGGCTGCGCGGGGCTCTCGCTCGCTCTTTTCCCCCTCCTTCAGCTTTAAAGGGCATGGCATCCATAAACCAGCCCGTAGGAAGAATCGGGGTGGGAGTCAAAGGAGAAGGGAACCAGAATAGCTTGAAAGGGGGAGGTGAAATAAAACATTGCAAAAAGTTCTGCACGAACTGGCTGCCTGTCTGAGCCTTATCAGGCTCTCCAGACGTAAGGCTGGAAAGCCTGGCAGGGCAGACGTGCCACGGTGATGGAGGAGAGGTTCTACCAGCCCTGACAGGACTGTGAGACCCATGGCCAGTAACAGCCTACGCTCCCTTTCAGAAAGGTACAGAACTCAAAACTGGTCTGCACCTGGCAGGTGTTCCCCACAAAGCTGGAGATGAATTCTGAGGAGCCAAAATGGACTGCTTTACTTTTGATTACAGACAGGAGGCTCATATATTGAAGGTGTTAATTTTCCTGCAAAAATAAAACCAATGCATTTAGCCTGAACACTTTCCCCCCTCTTATATTACCTGCTCAATTACCTCCTGCCTATTATGTAGAGTTCTCTGTCTTCTCTTTTTTGTATATATTGACCACTGTGGAAATCTCCTCTAATTTTTGAATAGCAGCCAATTGTACCTAGACGTTATACGTACATCCTGATCTAATAAAAACAAATGATTCCCTTGCAATATATATAGATGAAGAATAGATCATTATGGACACACACACACACACACACATCTGGCAATTCTTGTCAGATTGCACACAGAAAAACTGAGAAAGCCACAATATCCTCCTTCTTAAGCTGTAATTCATAAGATATTTGGTATTCCTTGACCACCTGGTAAAATTAAGAATGTCAGAATTATTAATTTTTATTAATCCAATGAAGATTAGATGCTTAAAGTTTAGGGGAGTCTGAGAGAGAGGGGATAGAAAAGGACAGTGTTCAAATACAAAGTTCTTGTTACACACCAAAGCTTTATATTTTAACATATTTTTTTCTCATTGCCTGCAAATATATCCCCAGCACAGATTTATCCTTTATACCCTTTTATGACAAAGGACTTTTAACTGCTGATCCTACAGAAGGCTATGGCTGCAATTAAAAATGTTTGACAAGGAATAATACCGTTTGCTTGTTTTAAGATGTCACCTTGAAATCTTCCAGAAAAAAGATCAGTATCAGATTCCATTGTGTTACATAAGTCACATAATTAATGCAATAACATCGTCATGCAAGCAATGTCACTTAGATACTACCGAGTTTCTACCAGATACCTATCCCACTGTAATTTGAAGAAACCTCTTTGGGACACCTCCTCTTAGCTGGGACAGATGCTAGCATATAGTACAATGAGTGGGGTCCTTGGCATTCTCCAGGTTTGGTTGTTATCTTGTGATACAGTTGGCCAGTGAAATGTCTGCAAGCAAATAACCCTGCTAAGAGAGCACCAAGGACTCCACAGTTCAACCCTGAGCTAAAAAATATTCTCTTCAATTGGTATTATTTTTATTTTATTTTATTATTTTAATCAAATTTGTAGGCCGCCCAATCCTGTAGGACTCAGGGCAGCTCACAACAATAAAAACAACCATAAAAGACATTAAAACATTAATAAACAATTAAACCATTAAAACCCTTAAAATTACTAAAAAATTTGGTGGGTCACGCTAAATCGGCCCACCCAAAGAGCCAGGTCTTCAGTGCTCGGCGGAAGAGTCTCAAGTCTGGGACACTCTGGAGCTCTGGAGGTAGATCGTTCCAGAGGGCTGAACAGGTGGAGGCACTCATAGCTGTCATGGCTTTGCCCATTTCCTCAGGGCCCACCAGGTCAAACTCATCCTAGACAATTAGACTAAGACCTGCCCCCATCAACTCTGTAGCACTTGCCCAGTCGGAATCTAGGTCTGTCCGGATCTGAGTGACCTTCTCTGACAGATATTGACTAAATTCCTCAGCACGCCCTTGTAAAGGTTCAACCCTCGTTCCCAGATTTAGGAGGGAACGGGTCACCTTAAACAAGGTGGCTTGGCGACAATGTGCAGATGCAATAAGAGCAGAGAAGTGTGAACACTTCGCCGCCCTTATAGCCACTAAATAAGTCCTAATGTAGGCTCTTAATAGCGTTTATTTATTTATTATTTATTTTATTTATTACATTTTTATGCCGCCCAATTCCCGAAGGACTCTGGGCAGCTTACAACATGGATAGCAAT
>JANHGC010002043.1:214231-225824 GCA_027560395.1 Boaedon fuliginosus
GAAGCCAGTGCAGCTCACGGAGGAGTGGTGTTATATGGATGCACTGAGGTACACCTTTAATCACTCACGCGGCCGCATTCTGGACCAATTGAAGATTCCAAATGCTCTTCAAGGGTAGCCTCATGTAGAGCGCATTGCAGTAATCTAATCTAGAGGTGATGAGGGCATGAGTGACAGTAAGGAGCAGCTCCTGGTCCAGGAAGGGGCACAACTTGTGCATCAGCAAACCTATGCAAAAGTACCCCTGGCTAGAGCCACCAGATGTTGGTCCAATTGCAGCTGCGGATCCAGGAGAGCTCCCAAATTGTGCATCCGTTCTGAAGGGGCCAATCTCTCTCACCCCCCAGAGATAGCAATGGACAATCAACTGGACCCCTTGGAGGCAACATCCAAAGCCACTCAATCTTGTCAGGGTTGAGTCTGAGCCTGTTGGTCCCCATCCAGATCCTCACATCCTCCAGGCACTGGGACATCATTTCGACGGCATCACTGGTTTGGCTTTCTTGTTTCTGAGGCAGAAGAGAGGGTGCCTGATTTTGGAATGAAAACAATTTAATAGTTGTGCTGGCTTCCCTACTGCCAATTCCCCTGGTTACTGCCAATTCCCCTGGTTTGCCTCTAGAATCTGAGTTACTTCTAGAAAGGCTTTGGTTTCTTTGCTCTGGGTAGACCTTTTCAATTCTTTCAATTCTGCTTCTGTGAATACTTTATTTTGCATTATCAATTGATGTTAATATGCTAGCCTCTGTTCTGTTATTTTTGAATCTGGGTGTTGTTCTTCCCAAAACTGGTGCATTCTTTTCAAATATTCTCTTCTTGCTAGACTCAATCAGTAAAACAAATCATTATTTCTTTTCATTTACACAAGTAACTATATGTGTTTATTATGGAATTCCTAGTCTAATCACTCTGCTGAACACCTAATTCCCATAGTACGTCTCATGTTTAAGGATATATATCCATGTACTATGGCTGTATTACTATTATCCTTCTCATCTTTTCTACTATCTTCTCCTATTGGTATCTTATATTACTTTGTTGTTTGTATGTACACTGAGAGCTTATGCATCAAAGACAAATTCCTTGTGTGTCCAATCACACTTGGCCAATAAAGTATTCTATTCTATTTTCCTGTTGGACTGGAAAAAATATAGAATGAGGTTTAAAGGATTAATTCTGGAAAGCGTAACACTTATTATTGTTCCAACCTCAACTATAAAAACGGACATTGCTAAATATTGCTAAAATTGATTTCCTGATTGATTTCAGCTTTCTCAGCAATAGATTCTTAATGACATTTATCAAAATATTTTCAGATAGCACGAAGATCAAATATGTCTTTCAAATATGTTTACAGTAAATAAATCTGACAAGCGTTATGGCAATTCTTTTTTTTTTTTAGATCATACAGCCTATCCTTTGCCCTAAAACCTTAGTTTCTGTAACACAATGATGTTCGGAGTACAAATATCATTTAGGATAACACTAAATGATAGCAAAGAACATGCTTAAAACATAAGAGTATCTGATTATGTCCTTGAATAGCAGTAAGGATGTTTTTTTAATGGAAAATCATTTAGCAAACAACATCAAAGAAGCAGAATACTGTTTTTCCTAATATATGTTTTTTACAAAATAAAACGTTGCCGGTCGTGATCTTGAAGCCACTTCTGAATTGATTCTGGAGTTGCTCATTCCCATGATGCTGGCTGATTTGAGGATCTGAGTCATATCTTAGTGGTTCTTTGCTGATATATGTGGAACTAGAGCAGAGCTGGATCTTTCTTTTTCTTTTCTTTTTCTTTTCTTTTTCTTTTTCTTTTTTGCAATGCAGCAGTTTATGGACATTCAGGTCCCTTATAATATCTTCCTAGTGGTAAATAAACTATTGACCAGATTCTGCTGCAATCTAAGCCATGCTAGGAAAAGGGAAGGGATAGATTAAAAAAGATTCAAGCTGAGTGAACAGAAAACAACAACAAAAATAAGGCATCAGCCGTGAGGGATGAAATAGGAACTGCAGGAGTCACTTGGCTGGAATAGGTGCTATAGAAATTGAATAAATAAATAAATAAAATCTCACCAGGTAAGCACTTTTTCATCCCACTGTGTGTCACTAATGACAGTTTAAGGGTGAAGGCTGTAGAAGTGACTGATGCCAAATGCACATCACATACACATTATTTCACCATTATAACTCTCAAGCGATGGAAACTGAAGGCAATATAAATAGTTAGCATCCTCTCACCTATCAAATGACCAGAGCAATGCACACATATACAGAAAATGTGAATGGAAGGGTCAACATTTTCTCTTGTGGTGGACTTCCCCTGAGAGATTACTGTTACATAGCAGCTGCAGTGGCTCAGAAAGCAGGGCAGGGGGAGGGAAATAGGTGTCAATAGAACATGAAAAGTAAGGAAATGTATGTGATGATGCCAGAATGCTAACCCCATATAGATTTTTTTCGGGAATTTGGATGTAAGTATATAAGGCCCAGGTGTGCATCTTGATCTTACTGCTCAGTATAATTATTTTCCATCAATTAAATGTCTACAGAGGTTCTCAGTCATTCAGGTCATGATTGTTCCAAGGATGCTTTTTCAAGAGGCAATTGGAATTTCTGATTTTTCTATGAAGATGTTTCGCTTCTCATCCAAGAAGCTTCTTCAGCTCTGGAGTGAAGAAGAGCTGAAGAAGCATCTTGGATAAGAAGAGAAATGTCATCAAAGAAAAAATAGAAAGTCTAGTTGCCTCTTGAAAAAACATCTTTGCGATTCCCATCATTTACTTTAAATAAAGGAAGACTCTGGATCAATAAAAATACTCCCATGCCCAAAGTATAATTAAACTATGCAACTGCTGTCATCGGGTGTATGGCACATTAAATGGTTTTAGAAAGGAACAGAATAATTCATTATGTAAATGACTATCAATAATTACTAATGTTAGGGGTTATACAGTACCTCCTGAATTCCCCAGTGTCAGCTGATGTTCAGATTGAATTTAGCATTTTTATTTACCTATTGTAGTGATGGCGAACCATTTTGTTGTTGCGTGCTGAAAGTGTGCATGCATGCCCCTGTCTGCCCCCGCATGCCCATCTCCTGAGCTTGTACACGCAACCCCCGTGCATGCACATGTGACGCCGGGGTTTCTAGGCCCAAAACACAGCTGAGGTGCGGCATAGCCAAAAAACAATTTTGCCCATCAACCGCGCCCATCAACTAAACTTTAAATGCCTGAACCAGTTGTTAAATTTAACTGCCTCTTCAGGCGAACCAGCAGCTAAATTTAACAACTGGTTCGGGTATTTGAAGCTCAGCTCATCGGCGCGGTAGCTGTTTTTTGGTTCTGCCGTGCCTCAGCTGTTTTTTGCACCTAGAAGCCCTGGGGTCACATGAGCATGTGCGGGGGGAGCAAGGAGAAGCACATGCATGAGCAGTGAAGCTGGCTAGGCAACAGCTCATGTGCCAGCCACCATGGCTCCATGTTCCACTTTGGGCACGCGTGCCATAAGTTCGCCATCATGGACCTATTGAGTCCTTCCCAAGAACCTGGGATGGTTGGATATTGTTGTTTGATGGTGTTGAAGACATCATCACAGACTGTTCCAAACAAAGCTCCTTTTGCTACTGACTGATGGTGATTTTGTTGATGCTGATAAATGATGCTGAAGTACCATAATGCTCCAAAGGTTTTGGGATTGCATCGAAGATGCCTGTTACTACTGGTACTATTTTTGCTTTCTTTTGTTATTCTACTTCTATTTGCAAGTCTTTGCATTTTATGATTTTCTCTAGTTCCTTCTCTTCTATTCTTCTGCCTCCAGGATTGCAGTGTCCAGAATTCATACTTTTTTGTCCTTCTTATTGACAATTGTTAACTCTGGGGTATTATGTGACAGATGTCTATTTGAATTCTAAAGCACTTTAACTTCTTTGTTTTCTATTACTTTGTCTCTTTTGTAATCCCACCAGTTGTTGCTTGCAGGGAAATGGTATTTCTTGCACATATTTCCATGCATAGTTGCTACTTGGTCATGTTGTTAAGTTACTGAAATTGCTTGTGTTTGTCTGGAGGGGGCAGAGTCATCTTTTATGTATCATTTTTTTTTATTCTCTTACTCTTTTTATATTTCTGTTTTTTAATTTTTCATATTGTTCAATATTATTTTTTTAGTTTTTTAATTTCCCCAAAAAAGGAATAGCACTCGGAAAACAAATGGTAGTCAGTGTAGCTTGTAAAACCATGGCATAAAACCATGGTTTTTAATGGCATGCTATAGCCTGCTCAACTCTGCCTGCACTGCTGCATTCAGAGCCAGCTGTAACTTCTAAGTGATCTTTAAGGATTATATCGCAAAAGTCTAATCATGAGGTGACTAGGACAGTGGTAACCACCTGAAGGGCTCCCAATTTAGGAATGGGTGTAACTAGCATAGTAGACGAATCTGTGTGAGAGCCCTCTTGTTCTGCAACTCACCATCTCTTTGACCAGAAACAGGAACTCTGACACCACCTCTAGATTGCATTCCAGATTTCATTGGGGAAGCATACCCTCAAAACAGACTAAAAATGGAAGGACCAAAGACCCCATATATAATTACAGTCATTCAGTTTGTAGGGTTGAGCCTGACTCTGTTCCTCTCATCTAGATCTGTACAATTTCTAGACTCTGGGGAAAGAACGTGGTATCACTTGATTGGCCAAGAGCTAAGAGGTACAGTAGGCATAACCTTGGATAATGTTTATATTATCCAAGTGTTGACCTTTCTTCCTTTAAACTCTATTTCTAAACTAGCATTTCCCCAATTGGACTGGGGGAAATAAACAATGATCTTCTGTGCCGAGAAGATGATCTTTTCTCATTTCAGAAGAAAACAAAGAGAAAGGAATTCTTCCCAGGCACATTTTAGATTGCTGAAGGAGAAAATCTAAGAAAGAATAAGTTGTAGAGTGAGTGCAGAACCATTGCGAGGACTTCCTATATAAAATAAATAAAACTGCCAAATTGTGTTTCATCTTAATTTTGGCTAATAGAGATTAATCAAATGTTGAACATGTTTTAAAATTTGTTCTTTTCCAGTCACAAAACTCTTGAATGGTCCCTTGTAATTAACTGTGGCTAATTAAAAAGAAGGAAGTAAAATGTTCTTTATAATTTTATTATGCATTCTCAGGAAAGGGCTATTTGCTACATGTAACTGTATGTGGGAATGACCTTGGCATACAAGAGGAAGTGTGCGGATCCTCCTCCCTCCTTCCCAAGGTCATTCTCACATACTATTAACACTAGGCATCTTTTATTCAGAACCATATATATGGTCTTACCAGTAGTCCTCATTTAACAACATTAATTAGGACTGGAATTTTCCTTGCTAAGCAATATGGTCATAAAGCACAATATCACATGCCCATATTGGTTGTGGCTCAGGAAATTGTGGGTTGTTAACCGAAGATCTCACGTGACTGTGATTTGCAAAATGAAGATCTCATATTTCATACAATAAGGTACTTGTTCTGAAGTTCTCCAATGTTCATGGGAGAGAGACATTGGTCCAATTAATGGTGCCAAAAGACCTTTCAATCAGTCGTTTCCTCAAGAAAATTGTGAGATATGCCTTCCCTAAGAGGCCATTTAATTGACCTGGATCCTTGCATTAGCCAATAATTAGTAAGCTATAATTTGAACTGCAAATGTCTTGCCAAATCTGAATTCTTTAAATAGCAGACATTCATTCCAGAATATGATATGTCCAATAAAATCGTATTACTGTACTATATCTATGACTTTGGAAATGAACAAGGAGAAAAAAAGAATATTTTGGCTGTAATAAAAAGTCCACTTCAAAGAAATATGCTCTGTGTTGGACACCATCATAGAGAGAGATAATGTGTGTAGTTATGATAAATGTTCTGAGCTCTAGTATAAAAAAAGCTAGCAACTGTTTCAAAGGAATGTAAGATTAAGCACATTTCAGCACTTATCTGAGGACCTGTCTTGTTGGCCATGTACCGTCTTGTTTTCACTATGCAGTACATAGAAATGCTTCTGACATTTATGAACCGAAGAGCGGTGGTATTTCTGAGAATTTAAAAAAGAAAAAGAAAAGAAAACTTAACCAGGCATTCTTCTGAGAACTATTTTTGCTCAGGTAGAAAAAAAAATCAACACAAGCCAACTTGTCTAGTCACTGCTTGCTAAAGTCCTGTGTTAATACATGTGGGTAGGGAGCAGTTTGCATTCTTGAACAGAGGTAGTTCCTGGTTTTTTCTTCATTTGTTTGCAGAAAGAATTCCTTCCCAGAAATAAAGTTTTAAATCTCTACCCCACCATTCCCTTATTTTATTACAAAGGCACTTTAAACTTGGATGTTCAAAGAAAAATAAAATATTGACACAAATGTTAACTACTGTAAATGTTGTTTCATGTTAAAGGACATAGCCGTATATGTTCTAACCTGTGCGGAGGCTGTAGTGCAAATATAATGTGACCTCTGCAAAGAAGCAAACCACAGAATCCTTCTTCTTTTATAGAAGGCCAAATTGAGAGAAAAAAAAATCTTCATTTACTAAATCAGTCTTTCCCAACTAAACAGTCCCTTGGTGTGGTGGAATTGCAATTCCCCAAATTTTCAGCGACCACACTGGAATCCTTCAAGACGATTCCTACTTCATCCAGAGGACACCAGGTCACAAAACGTGCTACTAACATGTAATAATAACAGGGCCAGACAGTATATCTGGACAAAGCCTGTTATTTCTATAACCACTTTCTTCTTGGGCTTGACAACCTGCCCTTTCTCCGTACATTGGCAGGAAATCCCATTCAGGCTGCTTAGTTCTTTCCTTAATTCCACACGATCTGAGTAAGATCTTAAAAGAAAAGAAGAAAAACGTTAAGTTCTCATTGGCCAAGTGGAAATTAACATTAATTCAATACCCATTCTCTTTCTAAGGCTACAGAGGGGGGTGGGCATCATTTTATTTTAGTTTTAGCAAGATTTGTTTTCCTATCAGCAAATGCCAGAGTTAGAATTCACCCCTTCTCACAGGAGATCCTGTTACTTAGTGGTGGTATTAAGAAACTGGACCAAAGGGCCATGGAATGCAGCCGTCTGCATGCTTCCCTGAAACCACTGGCTCTTCCACTCTTCAAATACAAATATTTTTGTATTTGAAAACCTCCCATGCAAAGTACAGCCACAGACAGTAGAATGGGTGACCAAAAATACAAAGCCAAGCCTTAACACATGTCAGAGCCTCTCAAGGAAAAGCATGCAGTGGTGGGGAGGGAAAAGCCAGAGACATACACAACCTTCCTCTCCTCCCCACACTCATTCACTTTATTATTCAGCTGTCTTTCCCTCAATTGTCCTTCTGAAGGAAGGTTATTGCTCCATAAACCCATGGCCATGTGGGTAAAATGTGTAATAAAGAGGAATAAAATGCTAGATGAGTACATGTGCGTGGGTTAATTTTCAGTTTCACCTATCACTCATCGATTGATGCACTGAGGGAAGTTTTAGAATAAACCCAGGACTATTTCTATGAGACTAATTGTTTGTTTATACATAATTGCTTACATTTATTTGTTTATAAGGATGTGGTGGTCATAGTGGATTCCTGGTAAAATATTTGTAGCATTTATCAACTTGGTATTTGCTTTCCTGTTATTGTTTCCAATTCTGTATGTGTATTTTTTGTATCTTTTTTGTGCTTTTGTTTGCGGAATCTCCTCTTTTTCTGATGTTCCTAAATGGTTCTTCTTTTGTAATAAATACCTTCTCTGCAGTAAAAATAATGTTGACACCAAAATAACATTTTGAGATCATCCTAAAACCAAAAACCAAAATACCTAAACAAGAAGCAACTAAAACAAAAAAGCAAATAGTTCTCAATAACAGCAATGTACACATCTCCAGCATATTCACACCCCACAGTATCAGAATATTTATAAAAAATGAAATAATCCATATTCTTATTTCTGGATAAACAACTGAACAATTGAATGGGATTGCAAATGTATTAACAGCAGCAACTCATTTATTCATTAGTAGAAATAAATACAGGCCCTTCTGTGAGAACAAGAGTAATTTTGGTTTTCTTTACTGCTTTAGAATTCTACTTTCAGAATTTACTTTAAATTCTAAGAAGACATTGGTATCTCAAAGTCCAAGTAAGATACAAATCTCTAATAGGATCGCAATGTATGCCACTGAAATGGAGGGAAATGTATATTCTAAGCTGCTTTTTGAGACTGTGACAGAAGTGTTGCCCAAAGTCAGCAATGCTGCCTTCGTATTGCATATCACATAAACCACCTAGAGTCAGTGAGATGGGTAGCACAGAAGAGTGCTGAATAAATAAATAAATATCTTTGGATCTGGACCATTAACACTTCTTACTCTGACATAGCCATCTATTTGTACAAAATAGTCATGAAAGCCATTGTTGTTGCCTGCAGCCAAAGTTTAAGAACTATGCAAACAGTCATGCTTTTCTTCCCCTATTACTAGTGGGTGTCTTCTGGAGGTCAAGTTTTCTGGACTGTTAAATATTCATTCTCTGTTTGACAACATCTCCCCCTTCTGGATATAAAATATATACTATTATGCTATATGCTATTAAAATCCATCAATGGTTAAGAAATATCAGGAAAGGGAAAATTCAGTAATCTCAGCAAGAAACTGAAGTTCCATATAGAATTGTTATCACAGAATGAAACTCTAAAACTGAAGTTTGCAGTTTACTGAAAGCTCTTTAAACCATTCATTTCTCATAAGTAAAAGCATTAGAGTTTTATGAATGAAAGACTTCTGACTTACAAGAGATTGATTTTGTAAAAAGTACAGCATTTGCATGGATAATTTTAAAGTGAACAAGGCTGACAAATATCACATAGTCCTTGATCTTAGTATTGAAAAACAAATAACAGAAATACATACTCTATTCCAGGGTGGGCTTCTACTGATTTAACAACTGGTTTGGTGAGCACGCACGCATTCCAGTGGAGATTAGCAAGCAAACGTGCCTTTTCCTGCAGCTGTGGTAAGGAAAAACAGCTAACGTGTGGCATTGCGTGCTGCCGCGCCGATCAGCTGGGCTTCAAACAGAGCAATAAAGAACAGAATAGCGCAGGGGTGGGTGGATGGGGCTAATTCATCGCCGGAACTACCAGTTTGCCCAAACCAGTGTGTACCAGCTGAATCCCACCCCGTTCAATTCCAAAGGAGCTATGCTATAAATCACTGGAAAATCAACATCTTCACATCCCAGTTCTCCTGCTTGATACCAATTGTTCTAAGAAACAATGGCACAAGTCACTTCTTGACCCTTTGAAGCAGTATTTTGGGTATACCATATACGGGACCAATTTGCTCTCAGTCAAGTAAATTTGAACAAATATAACTCTAGATCTCTGTTGATAAAGCAAAGCTTGAAGTTTTCTTCTGAGAAATAAACTTTGCTTGAACACTAGCCACCATAAACTGGGACTATCACTTGGAATATATTTCTCATACTACATTTGTTAATGAATAACACATTTTTCCCCAATGAGTATTTCCTAGAAATATATATAGAATTATAGGCTAAATTAATACTTAGAAAGAAATACAATCTAATATGGTTCTGATTGGATTCCTTCAGAGACAGGAAATTGGATTCAGTGACCTAAATGGTTCTTTCCAACTCTAATTCTATATATTTTATTTATTTAGTCCTATGCATTGCTACTCTAATCTATATCTCACTAGCCAAGTTCACATATCCCACATATAGGTTTGCTTAACTATGTTTAGCTGAATGGTTTAGTATGCCACTATGTTAACATAGCCTTTTCCAGTTTTGAAATTTGCTTGGTTTCAGCTCTGAACTTTGTATGAATCAGATCTTAGACAGTATTTGTGGTTAATTGTAGAGCTCCTGATCCAAGATAAAAGTGGTCAAACTGCAGCCTTTAGGCTGCAAACTGTCTTTGAAACCCCTAGTGTGGACTTCATGCAAAAAAACATTTGTGTATGTTTATTACATGCATATCTGCCTATCATTCAAAAATTCAGGGCAGTATATAATATGTTCCCCCCTTCTGTTTTCTCCACAAGAACGACCCTGTGAGGTAAGTTGAGCCTGAGAGAAATTGACTGGCTCAAAGTCATCAAGTGAGCTTTCAGGACTAAAGATGGATCTGAACCTCTTTTGGGTCCATCAACATAGGTAACTAGTACACTACACTGATTTAAGGAAAAGCCTCCTGAACATCTGAAATAGTTTTGGAAAAGTTTTAAGCCTCTGCAAGGCTTAAGACATTAATTTAATTGCTGAAAAACCATTGCAAGCCTTCAAAATGGGGATGAACAGGTCCATAATTACAGCCTTATTCAATACAGTTATATCCCAACTTTATTACTCATGCTGAATGCCCTCTCAAGCCTTCCAGCGGAATAAGAGAAAAACATGCAACTCCCCTGCTGAAAAGATTGCTTATCTTTAACATAAATAAGGGGACATTTATAATATCTGAAAGCAAGTGTAATTAAGGGATACAATTTCAAAATAATATTCAGAGGTATTTGGAAGCTGTATCCAAAACTTTTGACAGTTCTGTGTTGCCTTAGGCACTCCAGTTGTACACCTCTGAATTATGGTGTTGCTTAGACTTAGGTGTCTTCCCTCTCCTCTGAAGTCATGCCAGTACAAGTATATTATGATGTAATCAATCTGAATGAAGTGATGCTGGGACAGAAGGATGTTCCGATACACAGATGTAATCAAATTGGCTTGCTGTGATTTACTCACATGGAAAAAGATGAAATCAGAGATGTATGTACCCAAAAGTTGAGTGCCTGCCTTATTGGGGTCAGATATGGTCAGCTTCAGTCTCACCTTTCACCTTTATTACTCTGCCCAAGAATTTGGCTGGGCTTTCTAACAAAATATCCAGACAGAACACAGGGGCCAAGCAGACAGATGTAAGTACTGTGGCCAAGACATCAGAGGTGAAATTGAATTTAGGGTCACAAATTGAAGCTCCACTGCCTGGATAGCAAGGTATGAAATTACACTCGTTCCTCAGTATGATGAGCCAGGAATCACACGGCATCTTGTAAGTTAAGAGTAGACTCTTGGCCTGCAGTCATAAAGGAACACTTGATCCAGTAATATAAATCCTGTTGGGTTCAATCTGAATGGAGCTTATTTCTGAGAAAACTTATCATAGGAGACTTTAGATTGCAACCCAATGTAGTTGTTCTACCAAGTCTTTGGAAGTTGCTTCTGAGATATTATTAGACTACAACTTTATACCTTATTTCATATAAGAATTCTAAGTGACTCCAATGAATTCTGGGGAGAAGCCACAGCCTGCAGCAGGCCAAGTATTTTCCCACTGGAAAGCTTCTGATTCAAGCACAGCCTTAAAAGATATAAACCATTGCAGATTATGGGAACTGTGGTATAGCAATATTTTATTTATTTATTTATTACATTTTTATGCCGCCCAACTCCCAAAGGACTCCCCAAGCAGTTACAGAGTCAGCTTATTGCCTCCAACAATCTGGGTCCTCATTTCACCAACCTTAGAAAGGATG
>JANHGC010002043.1:291157-303408 GCA_027560395.1 Boaedon fuliginosus
CCTCAGCTAACATGACTGGAGGAGGAATTCTGGGAGTTGAAGTGCACAAGTCTTAAAGCTGACAAGTTTGAAGACCCCTGGGTAAAAGGCTTTTCTCAACATGCAGGGTAAGCAAAAGTTATGAGAGCATTCTGTCTAGATTATTTTTTTTCTTGCTTTCCTTCTCTAAAACTAATGTGCGTCTTATACTCTGGTGTATCTTATACTCTGAAAAATACAGTATATTCTGTTGTTTTCCAACACATATCCTGATTTTCAAATGTACTTCATATACTGTAGGTAATGTTGGCATCATAAACAATATCAATTTAAGCTTCATAGTTATCAGTTGATAATGAGTCATGTCAATATGTGTAAATCGGAGCAACTGATGACCATGATGCCTCAATGGATGGAGGGAGGACAGATGAAACTACACATTATGGCTTAGAACTGCATGAAAATATGGAGTTCGAGAAAGGATATCTAAAAATGTTGGCTTACTTGTACATGAAATTTTCTTAACCAAAGCTTGGTATGGTATTTTAACTAAGCCAATTGTTTCACTTCTTAGTGATTGTAATATTACAGCAAATGTGTCTAAAATAGAATGAAATTTTAGATCTGTGATTTTTAAATTGTTTCTGAAGAACTGTAGCATTCCTTGAAAGCTTACCCAAAAAATTTGGGAGAAATCATTGATAATAGCAGGCAGGTTTCCCTGAAATTACTCTTCTACTACTACTGATTTTCTACTGTACTTTTCAGATAAAAAAGTATTTAGTGAGTTCTAGGCTACACCATTAGTTCAAGGAGGCAATATTTAGATACAGCGATACAGCAAGTCTGACCAATATCCTGTATGTACATAAAAGGGATATAAACACTAATATTTTTGCAGAAGATAATGGATTCCTAGGCAAACAACATAAATTGGAAAAATCATTTAATTAAAGTAAAAAGAAAATCACTGCAAAATAGCCTGTTTCTTGTATATCAAAACATAAGAATTCATCTTATTTACCTGAAAAGAAAACCAAGAGTTTTTCTCAAATAATTATATTTTATCTGAAATTTTCTATAAATACAATAATGAAGACAGTTTGTTTTCCTAAAAGGCTTAAAACCATCAGCAGTTAATGTATGCCATGGCTGTTGATATGGTACTTTACATCTGCATTTGCAGCAAGAAAATCAGCGTAAGAAGTCTAGCCTACATTAAATTTAGGACATTGATCTGTTATTTTTTTTTTGTTTAATTTTTTTTATTTTTCAAAAAAATATTCAAAGCAATATCACTTATCCAGCCGGTGTTTTCCGAGTACAAATCCTAGTCAATACTTTGTTATCTGTTATAATCTGTTTTTTTTTAACCTGCCCATTCTCACATGGAATGGAATTAATAAAGCAATCATGTTAGTTGAGACTGTAGTATAATCTGTAGTGCTCATTCCTGTTTCCCAGGTAATATACTCTGCTGGACAATCACTTAACATTGCCCCTTTTATGATATTAAACACAGACAATAAGTTTATTGAGCTAGACAGTAGCCAATATAGATAGATATTTGTCTTTGAATTGATGCTGCAGCAATGAGATCTCCTTACTGCTACATTGATGATGGCTAGTATATAGTGTCTTATCACTGGATCCCATTCTGGCCTTAAAATCTCCAATTAATACATATGCAGCAGGGAAATTTAAGTTTTCAAAGTAGTTTTTCAGTTTGTCATAATTATTTTTAAATGCAGATTTGGGCCATGGGGCAGTAAATAAACATTATTAACTAAAACCCATTGGATCCCTGAATTTAAATTTGGCATATGAAACACAATACATAATGTATTAAATACATAATGATACTAATACAATACATAATGATACTAAAGATGGTAAGTATCTCAAATATCTAATAAGTAAATGTATTTGTGATGTGGAACGAAGTTCATCTCCATATATAGATCCACTTTTTTACATCATGCCTTACTAAACAGGATTCCTGGTTTACTGTGAAATCTAATTGGGTTTAGCACAACTATGTAATTCTACAAAACATTTGTAAGCACTAAACTCTTTCAAATATATGAAATAATAAAATACATAGTACGTATGTATAGTTTTTATGCATATGTATAAATAAATGTGTATATTTATATGCATAGCTATTTGTCTGTTGAAGCTGTTACTGAACTGTTGCAGTTTCTGACCTACATATGTTAAAAAGGAATATTCTGTGTTCTAGATAAAACTTGGACACAGATCAGAAGCTAAAGATGGTAAGTATCTCAAATATCTAATAAGTAAATGTTTCTTTATCCGGTAGCTTCTGAAAGATGAAATAGGGGATGGTGATTAGGAGAGAATCCCAGTTCAGATTTATTTATATACTCGAATTATCCCTGTCACAATTGGAAAAACACTCCGCAGTTCACAATATACAGTATATCAAAACAATAAGGTATCATACAACATTGTTGAAATGAATGCAGACAAAACCGGCCAGCAGTTTTCAATGAGTGAAGCAGAGAGCCAAGTTCCAAGGGCTAGGAGGGAAGGGAAGGGAAGGGAAGAAGTGAAGTGAGAAGTGGTGAAGAGGTGTAGAGTGAATTCTTTCTGGTTTCGCATGCTACCTTTATTACAAGCATACAAAGCATAATTCACAGGCATCAAATTTTGGGTTACAAAGTTTTTACATGATACAATTAGTACAGTGGCAGTATAGATGGGGAAAGGAAAAGCAATTACATATTGTGTGAAGTTGCTGGGAAGTTACTTCTCAAGGTCCAATATGCTGAGAAAGAAACAGGGAGTGAATCTATGAAATGAGAGCAGCTTACCAATTCACTTGCAAACTAGGTCAGCTTTGTTTCCAGCTGATATCAGTTCAGACAAGATGAATAGAAACAATGCATGATGTCGCTAGGTAGAAATATATATAGGCCAAATGACAGCTTCACAGCTAAGATGGAGTCGAGTATTCTCTGACCCACACCATTCGCATGATCAAGCTGTGATGGGCCTGCATTTCCCCATGCGCAACTACAATACACTATCCCTACACAACATCCCCAGTAAAGCAGAGAAAAGAAAAAAATAAACCCATCCCGACATAAATTTAAAATTGTTGATGTCAATTCCTATCGCAAAATCTTAAGAGACCTTCTGTTTTTAATTGCTTCTGGATAGCCAACAATATAGGGCTGATTTCTAAGGGGAGGCAATTCCAAAAGGCAGCAACACTAACCACCGCACTACATGAAAATGGAAAATCACCATCAGTTTTTCCTGGGATATATGTATTGAGAAAAAAAACCCAGTGCCTACCAGAAACCTTTTGAATCCATAAGGTAACTAGAGGAGACTATCCAAAAAGTCTGTTTGCTCTGCAGGATTTTTAGTAAGTGCCATAATCATCTGGACCGGGAAGGAATGTGAGCACAACAAACGGCAGATTTAACTTTCCTTTAATTTCCAGATCCTAATATCTACTTGGACAAAACAAGCCCAACTGCTTATATGTTGTGATGAATTACAAGGGAAAAGCCCACAGTTGCCACAGAGGCTATGAGCTCCCAAATTCTTTCCTAACACCCGTAAGAAATCCACCCATGGAAATTGAAATCAACCAACACCAAAAATTAAGCAGATTTTAACACCAACCTTGAAACCACATCAAACAGATGAGATACACAAAATGAAGGAGTGAGAAATCTCTGATTGCATGACTTTTGTTGCCTTTGCCCATCCAGGTGTCAGTAATACATACTGCATTCACACACTCATCTACAATAAATTTGATAAGAATAAGATCTTACTATACCTGGACCTCAGATCACATGATCAACAAACTTATTTGATGATTGAATATTGACTCACAAGCAGGTGTTTCAACATGGCCTTTGAAATTAATCTTAAATAAGATTTACTACATGTTGAGGGTAGCTGATATCTGAAGCAGACTATTTCAGGCTGTTTGCATGCTGTTGGATTTATTAGAGAGCCAGTGCCGTCATATTGTGGATACAGATAATATAGGCAAATGTAATTACTGTACTCTGATTAATGATGCTTAGTAAATTGAAAATTCTAAAGTGTATCAGTATAGATAGTATACAGTATAGATCAGTATAGATAAGGGCACCTTTCTATCCCATAGAAAATAAGCTCTTATCTTTCCAGTCCCCCTTTGTCCCCATCACAACTACTGTAGAAACAATTTTGGAGGAAATATGGCATTGCATAGGAATATGTATAGGACCTAGCCCTTTCTGGAAGCAGTTTTCCCCCCATAACTCAGGTTTTCCCCCTATAACTCAGGATACAAAGAATGTGAAATATAACTCTACTCTAACAGACTCTTGGATATAAATGAAATATTCAAGAATGGTGAATTTGTGTAAATTTTAGGAGAAAAGTTCAAGCCATTCTTAATCTGTTCATCATGAAACTGCTTTAAGATACTATTAAACTAGTTCCTATGATTTACCATTGTATATGAACATTGGAAATGGTAGGAACTCTCTGAAACTTGCTTTATTTTTATTTGGAAATTCTAGTGATTAAATCAGAAACAAAGCAGTTACTGTACAACTCTTATTTGGGGAAGTTTTCTTCTAAGGTTTAGAAGAAAGATCCATAACAGGAGTCTGGTTCGCCTAAGGGGGCTGATTACTTCAAATTGATTCTGGATTTTTAGAGTTGAATCATATGGGCATTACACTATTAACAAATGTTTACATAAATCAAGACAGAAGTATCAGCATTGAGCACTCCTTTTCAACGCTGTCTTTGAAACACCTACGGTACTTCAAAGTCTTTTAATTTTATGTTCTTTCAAATAAGGTATAAATAGAACAGCGCTTCGAGAAATAAAACTGCTGCAGGAGCTTAGCCATCCAAATATTATTGGAGTAAGTATGAAGTATTATATAAAAAACTTTGTTATATTGTTACCTTGCGGTCAATATAATTGGCTAGAAATTGTTATTTCTATGAGAGAATCCCCCAAAAAATCAATCTTCTAAAGTCGATAGGAAAAAATTGATTTTTTTAAAAGCCATTTGTGTATTAGGCCTAATTCATTATGTTCTTATATAAGCCACGTTCTCAGCATGGTTCAATTGCAAATAAATCTTGATTATGTTAATGGGGGAAGAAACCATATATATTGCAATAAAAGAATGTAATCTAATAGCAACTAACCCCTTGGTTTCAGATATTAAGGACCTAGATTGTTGGGGGGCAATATGCTTTTATTGTAATTTGCGGATAGTGCTATTGTTATTGCTAAATGCTATTAATTATGAACCTATGATTTTTTAGAGTTTGGTTACTTGCTGAGAAAGCCTTTGCTATTATGCTATATTTGAATACTTTTTCAAAGGAACTCAAGACACTGAAAAACATATATTTCAATCAAAAAGAGCTTCGCAAGCTTAAGTCTCTACATATACCCCATGTTACAGTATGAATAAGTGTATGGTCAGAAACTAGTAACAGTAATGATCAAAATTATAAGGAACACGATTTGGAATATGGTACAAAGAATAAAACTTATTATTTAGGGAACACTAAAATCTATAGGATACTGTTTGTTGCATAATGATTACTGTAATATCTCTTTCTTGCCTCTCTCTCTGCTCCAGAATCTAAAAATTAAGGACAGTCCTGAGTACAATCCAGAACTTATAGTAGTTTATAGCTTTGCAATGAAACCTAACTGTAGGAGTGTGGTTTTAATCTTCTGGCTTGGTTTTGTTTTTTTTATTTGATTTGATTTTGCTCAGTTAAACAGGACCTTTTGCAATTTATTTATTATTTATTTATTTATTTACATTTGTACCCCGCCTTTCTTTCCCCAACCGAGGGAACGCAAGCCTGCTAAATGCGCTTAGTTATTTCATCTTTAGATCAACAGAAATCACTCTTATGACCCAGGGTTTTATCGCCTAACATTATCTCACCACTATGGTTCTGTTATACAATTTGTTAACATTTGCAATTTAATCAGGTTAAAGAAAAGCAGTTCATTTTGCTGCTGTAATACATAAATTAGGCTTCTTACGTTGGTTTATTTCTCCTAACTTTTTGGCTTGAGATAGAATGAGTAGTTTTTCATCATATTATTGTTTTTGCTATGTGTGATTTAGAAAATTATATCATATTCAAAATGCCAGAGATAAGAGCAAACAGCTGCAAAGATGGAACAGAAACATTGTTTTATTTATTGAAGTAGAATGCTAGCACATAATTTAACATTCCTTTCTATAGTATGTTATATTTAAACTGAGCCAGCATACCAAGAAGTCAAAAATGCTGTTTCTGGTTTGTGTATTTTTATTTCAATTTATTATCCTGCCTTTCAGCATATACATAGTAACAAGGTGAATTATAGAAAACATTAACAAGCATTAATAAAATCTTAGTATATATTTCTAAAACAATGAGATAATTCTCTTTAAGAATCAAACACCCTTTCAGATTAGTATTCTACTGTTAATATTCCCTACATATGGCAGAGCCATCACATTACTTGCTATCTTTAAGAAGTTGTCAGATGGTGAGGAAAAGATGTTAGTTTCCTCACTTTAAAAAAATTCCAGTTTAGCAGGTAGATGGATCCAGTATCACTTTGGGACACTGTAGAAAGGTAAGAGTGGCTAGAGGAATCATATGATAGCTTGGCATACATCCCAGCTAGCTAAACTGCTTGTGAATTGACCAAGCAAGAAGACACCACAGGTTATTTTCCTCAGAATTTCTTTAAACCTGGACCCATTTCCATTTATGAAACAAGAACAAACTTCTAAATGTCTTTTTCTTCCAGCTTCTTGATGCATTTGGACACAAATCAAACATCAGTCTAGTGTTTGATTTTATGGAAACTGATCTAGAGGTAAGACTGCTTAAACTAATCATTTTGTACTAGTTTAACTTTTCCTATAGAGGCCAGTTTCACTCTTTATACATAATCAATAATCATAATCACTAAGGGGAAAAATAGAAAAGTAGAATGTGTCACTTTATTAACTAAACCTAATGAATTGTTTTATGCCTGAAAATATATCTCATAAGATTTCTCAGGTATCATTTATTACTTTCTTTAACTTTAACTTTAACCCTTTTGAGGTATCTTATTGCTTTTAAGTCTAAGAATGTTTAACTGAAGTAATTAATATTCTGTCCCTAATTTGATTTTCTTCTGTTAGGCGAATAGAGGTTTTCATCCTCTAAATCATATAGGAAACATGATACTGTACATAGCATTATTCTGAAGGCAAGTAAAATAATTTAGTCATACTGCAAAACAATCTATTTGATATAGTCCAAAAAATTAACAAGTTCATGAAACAGAGGACTTAAGATGATAGTGTTTTCATCAGAGTAAATTGCTTAAGGAGTTATTCATTTAAATTAAACCTAAAACATTCTAATGAAGTGTCTGATAACTCTTTGTTAAATAGAAACTGTGGTTCAGCTTGATCAGGCTTGGCAGAGAGCCATAGAAATCAGTGAGACTAACTTAAGACAAACGGATGTCCTATGATTTAATAATTCTGAATTTTGTGGCTCAGTTCATACCATTTATTAAGCCAAAACCAAGCAAGTCACATTATAGTTTAATGTAAAGTGTGATTCCAACCATTGGAGTTTGTAAACTACAGGTTATAACTTAGTATCTTGTGGGAGCACCATAGAGATTTCACAAAAACATAATCTTTAGCAGAAAGTAGCCTTGTCCCTCAGTAAACCTGCATTACTAATATCATAGAAGAATTCATCTTCTGTAAGTCTGTGGTGAAAAGCGCTCATTATTCTGGAAACCTCCATGTTTGGTGTTTCTCACTACTTATTCTCATGAAGCTTTGTACCATCTGAATTGATCTGTTCTGCATTTTAAGTGGTTGTAGTTTATAAAAATATATTGATTTACAGGTTATAATAAAGGACACTAGTCTTGTTTTAACACCTTCCCACATCAAGGCATATATGCTGATGACACTTCAGGGATTAGAGTATTTACACGAACACTGGATACTTCATAGGGTAAGTAAGCCTAGAGACAAAATTAATGGACTTCCAACCAACAATTGTCTTCTTTAAACAGGAGTTGGGGGACTAGAATAATGGAGCTATTTGTAAATTCCTTATCTTGGCCTTAAAGAAATCTAAAGTGTTGGTATCTAAATAAAATTTTATTTATTTCTCTAAATAGTTTGCAGTCATGTTGCTATTTTTGTCCCAATAGGGAAAGGTAGAAATGGTGATCTTTCTGAAAGATACCTCGCACAAAGCCAAATAATATATCATTTGGATTTATGGTATGTTTTAGTAACTTGCTCAGAAAGCCTTCAGTGGTGGAAAAACATATTGTGTTGCCAAAATAAAGAGACATAACAGATTGATCATTAGGGTAAAAATATTTGTATTAACTATTTATTTGTTTCTAATACATTACGGACCTTCACATATCCTCAGAGACAGAAATAAGCTTAAATGTTTAAGTAGGTATTATTGTTTCTGTTTGGTTGTTCAATCATATATGTGTGTAACTATAAACATCTGCTTCCTGCAAACTTATTTCTCATTAAATACATGCTTTGATATCTTAATTTATTACTTCTATAAGTGTAAAAATTCCTCCTTTTCTAAACATAAAGTATTTTCATTTGAATATGACATACTCCTATCATTTTGTTCAATCTCTCTTTTCAAGGATCTTAAGCCAAATAATTTGTTGCTAGATGAAAATGGAGTTTTAAAACTAGCTGATTTTGGTTTGGCAAAATCTTTTGGAAGTCCAAACAGAGTTTATACACATCAGGTAGTCACAAGGTAAGAAAGAAAACTTAAATGCATACAAATAAGCTATTCTTATAATTACTTTGTTTGCTTGTCTAGTCATACCTTAGGGAAGGACGGACTGTATCATAGTTATTGGGGGGAAATTCTCTTGCTTTGGGAATAAGGAAAAGGTCCTATAAGTAAAGCATTTCAGAAGAACAGACACTGAAGACGTTTCTGGTACTTGTTTAGTATAATACTAAATTAAAAATTAAATTCCACATTAGCTGAATATAAATATAGTAAATTACATAGTGGTACATTAAAAACCGAGCTTAATTTATGATGATAATATAACATTAAATATATTTTCAGATCCTGGGATAGATGAACATTTTAATCATTATTTCCTCTCCTCATCACATAATAATGATACTGAATTGGAAGGTTTAGATTCCTGACGGATTAGTTTTAAATAGATTAATATCTTTTTATAAAATTAATAAATGTTTAAAAGTCCATTTTTCATGGGTTTGTTATTATTGTTTGTTCAGTTCAGTTATTTCTCTGAATGATTTAAATGGAATGTAATTACTTTTTCACATGACTATACTTGGTAGGAAATGGACAATAGTATGTTGGTTTGCAAGATAGTCTCTGCAATAAAAATCCTGGCTGGAAGAAAATAATGTGAGCATGTTAGGAATAAACCTTGTATTTGATTGTGCTTGTGACATACTGGGTAAAATGCATCAAAAATGACTTCTCCCTACACTTAGAAACTACACTATGTGGCATTGGTACAACTGTGGCTGATAACTCGAACCGCCTCGAGTTCCCTTTGACCAGGGAAGTAAGGCGGGGTATAAATTTAATAAATTAAATAAATTAAATTAAACTAGATTATACCATCTATGTCTTACAAATAATGCTATGTAAAAGTCTTCAAGGACCAAAGCCATGTTGGGTAGTGATGGTGGTAGTCAATATTTATAAGCCCCTCTGATTATGCCCATGGTATATGGAAGATTGTGTCTTGAAATGTAAGAATAATAAATAATACAAAGCATGCATTAATAACTGAAAGAATACATTGTGTGTCAGTAAAAGTAAAAGAAAAATGAAGGATTTAACAAAGGTTGACTAAACTTGGAAAATGCAGTTAATAATTACATGTAGGAAAATAGTATGGATTTAATTATAAATGAAAGACTAAAATATATCTCTAAAAGTATGAATTGGAGTAACTTAATATGTGTATGAAAATAGGAAACCATAGATGGTTGTTGTTATATTATTACAGTGACATATTCCACTGAACAATGATAAAAAATGAATTTTGGATAAAATCATACAACATTTTAAATGAATACAAATGAGGTAGAAATTATTTTGTTAAATTATAAAAAAACAAATGGGAGAACCACAATAGGAAAGCATGGAAAAAACTATTGGTCTATGAGGTGACCTAAAAATGAATTAGAAGAGCAGATGGTGAGAATTAGTTAGAAAACAGTCTGTTTTGAATATGTGGTTAAGCATAAATGCATTCATATACACTTGGCAAAGAAAGTACAAATCTAAAAATATGATTAATGTGATTGTATTGAAGGATTGAGAAAATTAATGAAGAATACAAGGGTGGTGAGTGGTTTTGAGTGTGGGAAAGATCATTTTTGGATCTTGGGAGGGAAATGGACATGGAAGGAAATGGAAATATGAGTAAGTAGAAAGTTGATAAAAGGAAATATACCAATTGCTGCATACCTACGCTGCTTTGTGAAAATGAGAGTTTATTATGCATCTTTTCCATACAACTATTACTTACCAATAACTTTAATTTTTCTGAGAACTTTCAGTACATGTGTTACTTCAGAATTGGCCCTATTGTTAATATCAGTAATTACAGTTAGAACTCATTCAACCTAGTGGTGAATTTAAGCTGAATTAAAACCATCAGGTATTAATTATATTGCTCATTACTTCTTCTTCAACTTTTAAATATATTTTTTCAAGTTAATTTTAAGGTACTAATATTTAGGAATTGTCTATACTTAAATAAATATTTCATCCTCAAACACAAAGTGAACAAGTTTGTAGTTTCTCTCTCTCTCTCCACATAGCTTGATTGTGAAAAGGATATAAAGGGACTTCCGGCTGATGCCACGGTGAGATCAGACATAGTGGATCTCCGCGTTCCCGTGCCGAGTTCTTCCTATTGGTGTGGTCCAAAAGGAGCCAAAGCTGCCCTGTAGGGGTGGCAAAGCAAAAAGGGGCACCCTGCGAGGTCACGGAGAGCCACATCTCTCCTGCCTGACCCGGGCCTTATTTCCGTCTCAGCCACGATGAGATGAGGCAGCCCAAAGATGGCTGCCATGAAGCCGGGACAGCCGAAGACCATCTAAGCTTTGTACTGGAGCGTATTTTGGTGGACAGTGTGGAACTGCGTGAGAAGATTCTTTTTTATTAAAATGCAATCCCAAGAGAAAGTTCAGGGGAGCTATTTACTCAGAATTATCTGTTAAAGCGGCGAGTAAGCACTTTGAGAAAATTATCAAAATTATCAAATCAAGGAAAAGAATTAAAGAGAGACAAAATAAACTTCATTCTTTTTCAAAAATACAGGAAATTGGACTCCCAAAGTGAGAAGATGTGGTATTGAGAAGGCATTTTAAAATGCAAAATTACAGATTTAAAAAATTAACGCTGCTTTTATACTTGAATTACAATTCAAAATAATTAAAATCAGCTCTACCAGCAACAATATGCAGAGGGTACCGTCTGCTGATGAGAGGAAAATATACAAAGCCTGGGAACATTTATTCAAAGAACTGTGAAAATACTTTTTGGATCATCTACCTTAAGACCACTGGAGATCTAAATATGAGAACAAGGAAGATTCTTAATTAAAATGACCCCTGAATGTTATATGCTTGAGCTTATAAAAGTATAAAAGACTTAAGAAAGCTTGGATAACTCCCTGGACTATTTAAATGAAACTGTCTAATTATCTGTGGAACAGAAAGAACTCTGATTAGTGTGTATTCTGAAGAGTAACCTCAGCTTTGAATAAAGGGTTCTTCAGCTATTGGCCAAAAGTGGGATTTATTAAAACAAGACAAGATGCAATACAACAAGGAAAGGAGCGGAACTTTAAACAAGATGGAGCATAAAGAATATGATACAGAAAGAACACAAGATGACTGTGGAATTAATAGATGGCATAGACCAAAAACTGGAAAATATTATACAAGGGATAATGAGTAAAGACCAAGCTGCTCAGGAAAAGAAAGAGCCAGCAGAAGGAATGGAGGGAAAAGCAGAACCAGGAAATCAGCGGAAAGAAGACAACAAAGAGGACATACCAATAACATTAACAATGATTGATGAATTTAACCAAGGGGAAAACACTTTAAGAGATCTAAAAAGAGAATTGGAGAAGCAAGAAGGTGCTTTGGGAACAGAGATAGGGGTCAGAGCAGATTGTC
>JANHGC010002043.1:303418-315298 GCA_027560395.1 Boaedon fuliginosus
CAGTGGAAGAGGGTAGGGATGGGAGACATATTTAGATTGAATAGTCAGGATGTAGACATAGATATAGAGATAAAGATCCAAGAGAAGAATATGGGAGGCAAGTCAAAAAAAGAATAAGACTTAAAATATTGATGCGGACAAGAGATGGTGGATAGAAAAAAGAAGAGGAGGAAAAAAAGAGATCATGCTTTAGGAACATATTTTAACATAAATATGTATTAATATTAGAACTATATAGACTGGATGAAAGCAAAGAATATGAATAGAATTATTTTGTATGTATTGTGATAGGTACTAGAATGGTATATTGAAACATTGAACAATGAAATAATAATAATGAAATAATGAAGGGCAATATTTTAATACAGATAGATGTGAAGAGTGGAATATGAGACATATGAATAAGAATTAAGTATTAAAAATGAAAAAATTAGAGATTGAACCATGGTACGCTTAAATATGCTTAAATAATATGATTAGCAATGAAATAAAGTCGAATAGTGAGCATAACAAAATAATGAAAGAATATATTTTAATATAAATAGGTGGATTAATAGCAGAATGATATACACTGGATGAATGTATAGATATAGAATATAAATAGAATTATTCCATATGTTTAAATAATATTGTGATTGATATCAGAATTGAATATTAAAACATTGAATAATGAAATAATGAAGGATTAAATTTTAATAGAAATAGATGTGAAGAGTTAAATAAGAAAAATATGAATATGAATTAAAATATTAAAGCAAGTGAGAGATGAAAGACAGAAACAAAACATCTTTTAATATAATGGTGACATTAATAAAAGAATACAAAAAAATAAGAAAAAGGGAAGAACAGCGATATAACATTTTTATATCACAAGATAAATGAAATAATAAGAGGGAAGTTTAGAAATTGAATGGAAGTAGTATCAGGTATTTTTAAACAATATGAAATAATGAAAGATTATAATCTATTATAAATGTGAATTATTATTTGAAATAAATAATCTGGATAAATGTAGTAATCATGAGTAATATCATTTTTGTTTGTACCAAAATGTATGGAACCCAGGTGTCACACTGTTCACGCATTGATATGTATATTTAATATAAAATAAAAAACTTGACAAAAAAAGTAAAGGATATAAAATATCTCGTACCATGGTAAGCTTATAAAGATGTACTAGAATATATTAATCATACAATTTTTTTTTAGATATTTGTTGACTCTCCACCCATATTTTGTTTATATTTGATTTCTTATCTGCATTTCTTATTTATATTTAAACTTGTACTTTGAAAAAAAAATGACAAGTTTGTACCTTAAATCTTACATAAGTCTTTTCAGTGAAGGAAGACAATGTAATCTGATTGTTACCTGTTTTACAGGTGGTATCGAGCACCTGAACTATTGTTTGGAGCTAGAATGTATGGAGTGGGTGTGGATATGTGGGCCGTAGGTTGCATCTTGGCTGAATTGCTTCTAAGGGTAAGTATGGGACAGGGTTTAACTGAAAGTGATTGACAGATTAAACAGAGAGCCTTGCCGGACATATTTTCTTAGGTTCCAGTTCTGCTCCTGACTCAGGTTTCTTTTATCTAACCATTGTCTTGGTAGAGGTTGTTCCTGAAGGTTATTGTCTTGGTAGAGGTTGTTCCTGAAGGTTATTTCTTCATAACAAATACAAGTATTTTATTCGTTTAACTATATTTATCCCAACCTAACTGACTGTGCAGTATTTCCCTGTGTAAGCAGGGAAGAGCATCCTCATTACTAAAACAGAAAATCAGTTGTTATACTCATCATAGTTGGGGAAAAGCAAAACAAAACAAAAGCCAGATGAACCCCACAAATTATTCCAGGGTCCAGCAGCCCATTAAAATAGAGTTGTTTTGAAAGTAAGGGCCAGTCACACTTTGGGGAAGGTGTGGGGTGGAGGGGAGGAAAAGTACTTTGCAATGATCTTTAGTATCTCCATAAAACCTAATAATTTTCTTCTGTCTAGGGTTGCTTTCCTTCAACTGATACTAATAATGGGTGGAGTCTGAGCCACATTGGATGGGACACTCTGTTCACTGCAACAGATTGCAGTGAACAGATTGCTTGGAGAGGCCTTTTCTCAGTTCTTCTATCACTTCAGTCATTCTAGGGTTTCTCCCCGTCATTCTTCTCCCTCTCATCTGTATGAAATTAAATTATTCTCCAATCATTATAAAAAAAACCCCAGTGTTTTGCAATGTAAATGTAAACCCAGAGTCTTGCAATGTAGAGAATTTATTGCCATGGCTTGAATTTATTGCTCAGAAACCCTGAGATTTGTAAAGCCAAATCATTAAACATTTTGAATCCCAGTGTGTTCATCTTACTATAGGTTCCATTTTTGCCAGGAGATTCTGATCTGGATCAGCTCACCAAGATTTTTGAAACCCTTGGTACACCAACAGAGGAGCATTGGCCTGTAAGTTGATTGGCTGAAGTATTAAATTGTATTTATAGATGGGAGACTATCATTCCATAGTAACTAAGCTTTCCTTACATTTGTTTCCTTTTCTTCCAACAGGGTATGACAAATCTTCCAGATTATGTTACTTTTAAAAGTTTCCCTGGACTGCAGTTTCAGCACATCTTCAGTGCTGCTGGGGACGATTTGCTGGAATTACTGCAAGGCTTATTTCGCTTTGATCCTTGTACTAGGCTCACAGCTAGTCAGGTAGTTAACTTACCCTAATAAATTACTGCTAATGTACAAAAAAAATTTGTTGGCAAAACTGCCCTATTTTGTTGTAAAAAACAACAGCCCACATCTTCCATGCCTATTGCTCTTTTTGGGCCATCTTCTTGGCAATGAGCTTTCTGATGTTATCAGTGAGTTAATAAGCGTTCAGTTTGCCTTCTGACAAACAGTTCTCAAGATAAAGGTAAAATGGTAAGCAAACGGCCAATTTGAATCAGATTGGTAGCTGAACTGTGATTCAGCCAAAGCAAATTGCAAGGCAAGATTTCTTCAGCCAAAATCTAGGGCCACCAACTCAAGCAATCAATCAGGTAAAGCAACTTAAGCAATGGAGAAGAGAGAGAAGGGAGCAAGGTTTGTGTCTTGCTAGGGGAAAGCATGCCTGACCTCTCAGCTCTTAGTGGCAAAGCAATTGGCTCAGACTGCAAAGAAGAAGAAGAATGGGCACTGAACCAATAACTTCCCTTTCTCTGAGGCCTCACAAGTAGCTAGAGTGCTTGCAACAGAATTTATTATAAGAAGATGCAAGTACCACTGAATTTAGAGACATTTATTCCCATATTGTATTTGTAATTGAAAGCATGTGTTTTAAAATCTTGGTTTGGTGTGTTTTTTAAGCAACACTAGCAAAATGTTTCAGACCTTTTTCCTAAACCCTTTCTTTAGAACTCCATATGAACAAATGTTTCCAGATAGAGCTGCCTTTGTTTTTATTTTTTTAAGACTGGGAAAATCTAGTTATGTGCTACAGCTGTTCTTGTGGTCTTCATTTTTTTCTCGGGTCACACTAAAAGTTTTTCCTGGCATAGATACTTAGAAATATATTTCAGTCCTATAGGTCCCACCAGAAATCATGAGGTATATAGTTGCAACAAACATGTCTATTAATGGTGTATAGACTATTCTTTTATGATTGTTTTGTTATTGCATTGATTTTATACAAAATATTTTGTACTATAAAGATCTTGCTGCTTTTGTGAAAATGATAAAAGCAGTGCTATAGCACTGTATACAAACTCTGTCTTTTTGGGCATACATGCTGTATCACAACACCTTTAGAAAAAGGACCTGCACTTTAATACTAATTTTATTACTCCCTGCAAACACCACTGAGTGTTCAAGCCTTCTCTACGTGTAGTTCTCGACTTACAACCATTCATTTTGTAACTGATCAAAGTTACAACGGCACTGAAAAAAGTGACTTGACAGTTTTTCACACAACTGTTGCAGCATCCCCGTGATCAAAATTCAGATGCTTGGCAACTGACTCATATTTATGATGGTTGTAGTGTCCCAGGGTCATGTGATCATCTTTTGCAACTTTCTGACAGCAAAATCAATGGGGAAGCCAGATTTACTTAACAACTGTGTTACTAACTTAACAACTGCTGTGATTCACTTAACGACTGTGGTAAGAAAGGTCACAAAATGAGGCAAAACTCACTTAACTGGCTTGCTTAGCAACATAAATTTTGGACTCGGTTGTGGTTGTAAGTAGAGGAGTACCTGTACTTTATTCAAATGTACTCCATACTATGCAGTCATTCCCTTAGTTTTTTCAGCCCTCTTTGGATGTTTTTGTTTGGGGGGTAAGGAATACAATTATATGCAAATCTGTTCACTTCCTCATTCATTCTTGTTTAAGAGCTGTTGGCTGTATAAAGGAATAGCACACAAAGGAGCTTCTGATTTATTTCATAGCATATAGGGGCTCCTCAAGTAAGGGTATCTATATCTCCTATGAGTCTATATCTATAGGACACTCTGGATAGATGGGTGGATGGGGTGTCTCTCGAACAGGGAGTTGAATTAGAAGACCTCCAAGTTCGCAACTAAGTTAACTTAATTTATAATTAATTAGCTTGCCTATTTATAGTTTCCTGGGAATGATCAGACTTTGATATGCTCTGCCTGTTCAGCCCTATAGTTTATCAAAATGAAAGTATCAACACAATATTAACAAATTAAATGGAGATTAAAGAGATGATATCCAGTGTATCTGGAGGGCACAAAGTTACTGGAGGCTAAGTTAGTATGATAAATCTATGTTCCTAGCTGGTCCCAACCAAGTCCACATTTTCCAAGTCTGACTGCAGCATATGTTGGCAACATGTTCTTAAGTGTACCAAAGCTACCATATTAACTTGTTAATGCTAACATTGGACATCTTATTGCCTTCTTTTTATCTTTACAATGATACCATTTTCAAAACTTGTACTACTTCTCATTCTAAATGGAATATATAGAACTGTGGCAATATTCTCTCTTATTACCATTATATTTCTTTCCAATTCATGCAAAAACTTTTAATTAACCAAATAAGCATGTTAAACACAGTATGTACAGAGAAAACTATTGCTTGAAAGACGCAGCTTATTCTGTTCTTTTACCTTTCAGGCACTGAAACATGAGTATTTTAGTAATCGACCAGCACCAACACCTGGAAGTCAATTGCCAAGACCCAATTGTCCTGCAGAAGCTTTGAAAGAGCAACAAAATCCCGTTTCTAATTTAAAAAGGAAAAGGATGGATGGAAAAGATCAAGGTAGAGTTATGAACAGTTGTTTCTTAGATTTTGTGTTAATTAATCTAATAAATGTCCTGCTTTTTCTCCCAGAAATTTAGGGTTTTTATATGGAGATTTTATTTAATTTTATTTCTATAACAGCCCTGTGGGTTGGGCTAAGAGGGCTGACTGGCCCAAAGTCAGGAACTTAAACCTGTCAGATATCATTAACGGCCATATCCGTGGGCACCACAGAGGGTTTATGAAAGTCATAATTTGACTTTTCTGCAACCATGTGGTCAAACCATCTATTTTTATGTATGCTCCATATTCTATAGAGACAGCTTTGATCACACAGTCACCTTTACTTTTCATGCACACGTATAAATTAAGCATATTTGACTACATCATTCTAATGTTTAAAATAAACATATATTGCATTTTGCCTAAATAAGGGAGCAGGAAAGTGGGTTTGCCATTCCTGGTTCAATTAGCGTTGCCATTATTTAAAATGTTTTTATTTAAACATTTTTAGACTGCCTTTTAGAAGAAAAACCTTCTAAAAGACTTACAGTTTGATTTGTATGAAATTGTATAAGAAAAATTTAGCCATCCTCTGCATGAATAAGATTGTTTTCATGAGTTATGTTTCACAAATGGGAAAAATCCAGAAATTACAGTCCTAAAACTAGAAAATATTTACTGGAATTGTTCAAACAGCAATGAATGTTATTGCTTGGAAACAACCTGTATTAGACTTCATGAGGCTACCGATATAAAGCAAGAGAGTATTTGCATTTATTGAATAGTCTTTTTTATTTAAAGATAAGAAGAGAAATTACTCCTCCCCACAGTTCCCACAGATTGGTAAGATAGTAAAACCATGTATTCCTAACAACAACAACAATAATAATTTAATTTGTATGCCACAAATTAATTTTTTTGAGAAGGATCAGGAGTTAATAATTTGCTAAATTGATATGGAAAACTATGAGATGTGTATTTTTTCCACCCAGGGTTACCAAAAAAACTGGTTTTTTGACAACTATGGAAATGAGGATCTTGAACATTACTGCTGCTATATCTGAAAAGACCAAATGTGAGAACTGGGAGATGTCAATTAAAAATAGGAGAAAGCTATGTTTGTAAATGTATGTAATATGTATGTAGTATTTCAATACATAATAACCATGTATTTTATTACTTTTTTTAAAAAAAATAAAAATACAAAAAATGATGTGGTGAGTAAAAATATTTTACTGTAGGTGTAAAAACATGAACAGCCAGCTCAATGAACTGGAAAATTATAAATTTGCAAATGCAAAGATTAGAAATGAAACTCTTTTTTTTCCAAATATCCCTGTTAGGCAGAAGCCAAAATATTTTGTTCTGACAATATGCTTCAGTATATAGGATAAAGCTGCTTTCTCCTTGAGAAACCAGACTACCAAGCAGAAACTCAAATACTTTGAAGACATGATGTTGAGCAGATGTTGAATTAAAAAGTAAGGATTAAAAAATGGATTGAAATAAAGACATAACAATGGATAACATGAACTAAATCAAAGAGGTTACTGGAATGTCCCTGGAAAAAAACTGAGGCCTTATTTCATAATAATTTTATGCTTCCCATTGAAAAGAACAAAAACACTTATAGTTACAATAAGTGACTATCATTTTGGGTCACTGGGTATTCAAAGCATTCTTAAAGGCCAACAGATTCAGGAATTTGCAATGCGGGGAGGAAAAGCGGTTATTCCATGGGTCAGATTTGGGGTGGGTTGGAGCATGGTAACTGGAGATAGATGATTCCACAAACATCCAGAAGCCATTAGTGATGTTACTTAGAGGATATTTAAGGGGACTAATTGCAGCTTCTGAGTAGTTTGCAAGGGCTGTCCCAGGTGTAGAGTACAATGCAGCAGTGTAGGTGAGAAATAAAGACATGAATGACTAAAAAGCAATCCCAAATTCAGGAATGTGAAAAGTTGGGATATAACCTTTTGCAACCTTCCGACAAGCAATGTCAATGGGGAAGCCAGATTCACTTAACAACTGTAATACCGTTAGAAGAAATGTCCATCTAGGTTCAGTTCCAAGTGAGAAGAAAGACACTGGAAACATGGTGATTTCTTGGGAAGATGAGTTAATGGTGGACAGCAAGATCACATGATTTGAGGTCCTGGGCAAAAAGAGCACATGGGTGAGAGAGGGAGAGAGATTTATAACCTCTGTTGGGCTTTGAATTTGCTTCCCATTCCTGTGGCAAGAAATGTATCCTGATTGGTTGTCAGACTCCCATGGGGTCATGCAGGTCGAATCTTGCTGGGTAATCTTCCCAGATGCCATGTGGTGAGATAGGTAGAGGGCTAATCCTATCACGTCCTGAGGGCCCTGTCTTCATTCCATCCCCCTGGAGCTGAGGAACTTTTGTGCTGTAGAAAAGATGTCTTTTGTCTTTCTGGGGCTATTAACAAAGGTGGGGACCGCTTTCCAAGAGCATGTTTCTCCTTTTCTCATCCAGGAAGGTATAATATTCAGCTTTTTATTATTTCCTAGAATATTTCAATCTAGGAGATGGGTAGGTGCTAACTTTCTACAATACTAACTTAACAACTGCAACGATTTTCTTAACAACTGTGGCAAGAAAGGTCATAAAATGGGTCAAAACTCAATTGTCTTGCTTAGCAAGAGAAATTTGGGACTCAATTGTGGTTGTAAGTCAAGGATTATCTGTATTACTCCTGAATAGTCCTGCAATTACTTATAACCCATTCTAATATGAAATTCTAATATTTCCCACTGCATTCACCTATTTCCTTGCCTGCTGTCTAGTCTGAGCTGAACATTAGTTTTTCCTCCAAGAGAAGCTTTCAAAGGCTTCCACTACATTTCTTAGGTCTATAATATGCTTTTATAGTTACTCTTTAGAGCAGTGTTTTTGAAAATTGGCAACAGGGATCATTGGGGAAATCTGGGAGAATCGATTGGCCCTCCCAAGATCAATTTTTGCCTTTTGAAAACAGCTTGGAAGCCTATTTTCGTTGGCAGAATGCTTGGGCCACCATAGGCGCCCCCAACACAAGTGACACCAAGCTGGCCATGCCTCCCCAAGGTCAAAAGACCCTGATGCGTCCCTCAATGAAACTGAGTTTGACACCCCTGCTCTAGAGTAGTCAAAAGATTCTGAAAGCTGCTGAGATCCATAGGAATGTCAGTTCTTATACTCAGTGCCCCATAATGCTGATAATTGCCTTTGGATCTTTATAACTCACATAATTGTCATTTTTATAAAATTAGGCAGACATTTCCACATCCACTTTGGTATATCTTCTTTTTTAATTGAGTCATTAAGATGAGAACCAACAGATCTGCACCAACAAAAACTGGGCAGGGAAAAAAAGGAAAATCGATATAAGCAAGACTGCATTGTAGCCGAGTCTCAATTGCTCAACGGTTTGAAAAAAATGACATGCTTATTTTATCATAAACACAAGCCTGAGTAGAATAAACAATACAGGGGAAAAAAAACAATTATAAAACGAATGTACAAAGCAACTGCAAAGGCAGAGGCTCTATAAAAAGATGGGGTAGCACCTACAATGCTCGAACAATTGAGAATCTTGCCAAAATAATAATTTAAAAAATGGAGCGCGAGAAGCTCCAGCCTCCTCCAGCAGAAAGGCGCTTTCAGACGCAAAATAAAATGCAAGGAATGAAGCAAGTCGCCTTACTAGCGGAGCCCACTAGGCATTTTCTCCCTGAAAACGACGGCTGCCCTGACCACCCCGCGAGTAGCCCCTCCGCAGAGCGCTAACCGCGGCAGACGCTTCCCTTCCTCCTCGTAAACAAGCGCGGCCGTCCGTCTCCAACTCCTCCCTCTCCCCTCTTTCCCTCTCGGGAAGCCCAAGCCGCCTGGCTTCGCGCCTGCGCTTCACCTCCGAGCCCCACCAGAGTCCCTGGGCGTGTGAACGCGGACAGGTGGCCTGCCGCTGGGTTTACCCGACCCTCTCCCCTCTCCCTCGCTTCTAACGCGGCCCCCGCACCGGAAAGCCATCTAGCTCCTTAGAGGCAAACTGACGACAGCGGAAGCCTAATCCCACTGTTTGGGCTGGGCTGGAGCTAGCTGTCTCTCCGCCCTGAGGGTTGCACCCGAGAGGTGGGTCAGTCCCTGGACAGTTGGGCGCCGGGGCCACACCGCAGCAGGCTGCGCTCGGCGTTCTCTGAGCCGGAGGGGACCCCGCAACTGCCCGCCGCCGCCGCCCAGCCGGGAGAGGCCGCCAGGCGCCTGAAGAGTGCAGGCAGGTGCGGGGAAAGCGTTGCGCGGCGGCAACCATGTCTGCGCGCAGCTGTGCCACCCAGGTAAGGCGCGCGCGAACGCAGCCCTCCAGGTTTCTGTCCCGGGTGAGGGAGGCTTGCTAAAGAGCTCCACCCTGGCTTCGTGGCAGGCAGTCTGCTCGGGGGCTGCGCCAGCGCGTCTTTTCGCCGGACAATGCCGTTCACCCCGCGCCTTTGTGGCGGGCAAGAGATGCGCTGGCGGCTGCGCTTCTCCGGCGGAAGCCTGGCTCCTAACCAGATTTTCCAGCCATTTAGAAGATCCTGGGGTCGAACTAGAATCCAATTGCGCGCTTCGTCTGATTTCCCAGCTGCAAATTGCTTTCCCTGTCGGTTGAATGGGCGTCAGGGATCGCTCGCCGTTTTCACAGCCTTTCTCTTAGTTGTTAAACCGGAAATCAGGGCCAAGCTGTTGATAGCAGACTCGGATTCAGATATTGCTTTGTTTTCCTCTGGGTCGATTTGCTATACCGTTTGTAAAGTATATGTCCTGCTTTATTACCGGCGGGACGGTCAAATTTAGCAAAACAATCAAGAAGCCTCACTAAAGACGACCTGCTAGTATCTGTGTTTTGATAAAACAATAGTTATTGTATTATTTAGAGTCATATCCACAGTTGTCATCATGCAACGAATCGCAATTTAAGTTGCTTGGAATTTGTCGAAATTCAGTAGTAATATACATTTTTGTAATCTTGATGTCTGTATTATATTTGCATCTCCTAAGAAAATTAAAGTTTCTACTGTGAGGTGGAGTTTACAATGTTCTCCTGAACTATGGTTTACTGAATGAAGCATAGTTGCTTTAAATAAAGCATGACTAACATTATTAATGCAACATGTGAACTATAGTAACCTAGTTATTATAATAGCTTGATGAAGGAAATAATGTATAAATGTGCTGCCTCCAAACTTCTTTTTGTATTGTTAAAAATTGACACCCTCTTCCAAACAAGAATTGAACAAGAAAATAAAAAAGGATGCACCTACTTTGGTATTATTTGTATTTCCTATGTTGGAATTAACATGGAGTTATCCTGGAGATGGAGGAAGTTGATTCCTTCCCCCTATATAGTTTTCCATTCTGCCTGCAGAATAAGAAAGAAGAATCAGGATTCTAAATTCTAGGTCCAATTCTTCCTATTTTCATAAGTTATAAAGAAGTGTTTACATTCTCTAACTGTGCATGTGAAATATGTTAATATATGAAATAATGGTTGAAATTTGATAGCATCTTAACTATCAACTGGTGACCACATATGGTAACAGCTTATATAGAATTTGGTGTCCAGTTAACAATCTTCCCATATGCATTATTATGATATTTCATATCCAGTGTCTACTGAAATCTTAACCCAATGAACCCAATATGTCTTTCTCTTTTTGTTAGTACAGTAATTTTATTAAAGATAATTACAACAGTAAAAACTAATATGAACTTTAAAAATAGAATAAAAGTGAATAAAGGGAAAACTATAAACAATTTTATTAACATATCACCTCCTATAATGTATTGTCAATTCAATCCTAGTGTCAGCAAAAGTCCTTAAGAGTAATGAGAAATAATATTTTAAACTTGGTCAAATAACCCAATTTTATATTCTTTCCTTTTACTTCTAACAATCTTAATTTTTAATCCATTCAAATGATGTCGTAAAATTTAAGATCTTTTCATTTTTTTCTTTGTCCCTTCTCATGAGATTCTTCCAAGCTTTAACAAATATTTTTCTTAAATTCAACATTATCTATCTTACTTTCGTGGTTTACTGTTCATATAACCCTTTTAATTATTAAGTCAGCCAGTTTCTTTTTGTCAGTTAACATCTTTTTCCACTGCATTCTTGTAACCTGTAATTTGTAAATCCAGTTTCATTTCAGGCTCAATCTTGTTAAGTAAAACTTGTTCCTCTATCCAAAATATATTCCTGTAATATATTTTGGCAGTTTCCCCATAAAGGCAGATGTCTCTGTTGATACTATGGTGTTAAAATTAATGTTTGAGTCTATTACTGAAAAATATTTGCCCAATTTTGGTTGATTCTGTAATTGTAAGTCATTATAATTTTTTGCAGTTTCTGTTCCCCTTTAATTGTAATATTTAGTTCTCTCTAGTGTCCAGTTTTTAAAATCTTTAAAAAACTCAGAACAAAAAAATTTCCCATGGGAAATATTCTTTGTAATTAATTCCAAAATTTTACTTCAAATTTATCTGGACTAGTAGTCTGTTTGTAACTTCCTAAAATTAGAGTTCTCATCATTTTGATGTTTCTCCAAAGATGCTTTTCTATAAAGCAATTGGACTTTCTTTTCC